>JBBPLL010000286.1:0-36714 GCA_038089755.1 Leccinellum rugosiceps | reverse complement strand
ACAAGGTCGAGGTCATCATGCGATACATTGGGTACGTCACCAGATCCCGTCCAACAATTATATCTACATTTTTGAAATATCCTGTAATACATCCGCTAAAACACATATATACATGTACTCCACCGCGCTGTCGATCAGAAAGAACGCAGCGGTCATTATCGCAGAGACCTGGTCCCCGAGTATGAAGCTACACTACACTAGCGTCAAACACCCTAGGCTAAAAAGTAGCTATCTGTATAGAGTGGATATGTGCAGGTAAGTTAACGTTTGAAATAGCGGAGTAGTACCATACTATGTCATGCCTTGCACCTTCTATTCCTTTCCCGGAAGGTACTGCTTAATTTGCCTAGAAAGCTTCTGCAGCGCTCTCTTGATATCGGAAGAAAGCCGCTGGCTTGCACTCTTCAGCTGATCCAGCGCATCGTCCAAACGTCGCAGAGTCAACGGAGACGGCTCCGATCCAGACGGCACCCCAGAGTCCGTCCTAGATTTTGCAAACGTGGAAAGCCATCGTGTCGTGCAGTCCAACAGCAACCTCAACATCTGCGGGTTCTCCTCAAGCGAATCTGCATCGCCCCACGCAGGGAACAACAGCTCCTCAAATTTGGGCCGCAGGAACGACTTCCAGACTCGATCATCGGGTGCAGCGCTCACAAGAGGCCCATCGCGCCGGAGGAGCCAACCGACAATGACCGCAAGCGGGAGTGCCATGGTGTATTTGTAGTCCCGGAGTGGCATCAATGCGATGCAGTGGTCGAGGTGGTCGTAGAGAAGTCGCTTCCTGCCCTCCAAGTTCGACAGCGCGAGTGCGATTTCTAGATCGCGAAGGTCGAATTCTGGAATCTTGTTGGGTTCATCGCGGAGCTTGGTCAGGAGTGCATTGAAGGGGTCTCCGAGCGCGGGAGCGAGGACTTTGAGTAGGTCTGCGTTGAACTTTTCATCGTTGTTGCGCAGGAGGTCTCCCAGGATCGTAGGTGGGTCTTCTCTGAGGATGCCACGACGAAGGAAGCGGACAAGGTCACACTGAGTAGCGAGCCTTGCAAGGCTCGGTGCGTCGTGCGAGGAAATCAAATGCTTGCAAGCAGCTACGAGAACCTTGGAACCGATGTCCCGAACGGAGTACACCTGCCCAGGGCCCGTGGCATATAGAATGTAGTTGACAAATTCAAGGTTGGAGGCAAGGTCGGAAAGCTCGTCCACGTTGGCTAGCATGATTTTCAGCGCGTACACGACCTGCTCTGAGGTTGCAGGCCTCTCTTTATTGAGCAAAAACGATAGCAGACTCCTGGAGTCCATGCGGACCGGTGGCATCGATATTGGTGTCTGCCTACGGGCATCACCATCTGTCACAGGACTTTCAACCTGTACGTTTATCGGATTGAAGGCGTCTAAGACTGTCGCCAATTTCATGATGCAGCTTGCGAAGAGCAAGATGGATTCTCCGCTCCCGTCTGCTTTTTCTACTGTTTCTTTGAAAGCCTTGATCATCCAGAGGCTGATGCCTGTGTCTTTGAAAGCCTGTTGCATATACGAAACAGAGGCTAGCCTTGAGAGTACGGTCAACGGTACAATGAGGTGTTGGTGGACTTCGGGAAGTCTGGAGAAGTCAATTTCTCCCAACTTTTCGAGGATACGCTTCAGGAAATCGGCGCTGGGATGATGTCAGGCATTGAATGTTAGAACGCCAGACTAGGAGGCGACGCACTGTAATTTGCTCAATTCCTGTGGACTCTGCTTAACAGGGCTGAAGCGATCCCATCAGTAAGTTTGAAGTAGTTCTTTTCGAGGCGATGGACCACTTACTCCTCCATCTTCTCCACATGTGCACCCACGACACTATTGAAGTATATCTCGAATGTCCGCAAGTACTGCAGCCCTTGTGACCCCTCCAATTTTGATTCCTCAGGCCACTTCAACTTGAGGAAGGCACGATATGCTTCAGGGAGGAAGCGTGATTGGCGTGGATGCTCCAACAGGAGTAGAGCCTCCAACGGCTGAAGGAGCCAGGAAAGCAGCGATTGCGAAACCTCACAAGTTACTGGGAACTCGACCCCATAATCCGGAGAACCCAACTTGAGGCAGAGCAGCTTAGTGACAACAGTGAGGATGAAAAGAAGATCAGAATCGCTATCAGGATCGAGCATCATCGACACCTCCGTAACACGCCGCAAAGCCTCCTCCCAAACGTGAGAGCTGACCTCCTTGGACACCTGACATAGCATGATTATGAATGCCTTGCCCAATCGTAATGCACGACCGTCGGATTTCTCTGGAAGCGAACGAATGAAGATACTGTAGAGATGCTCTGTGGGTAACGATATATCGAGATTTTCCGGCCACATCACATCAGGTACCAGCTCTGCTGCTGCCATGAGACTGTCAGGATCGGTTGAGGTCTCTAGGATCCAAGCGATAGCGTGAGGATCTGAAGTGGCAGAATCGGGTTCAGGGTCCAGATATGCGCGGCGTATGTAATTCCGCGCGTGACGAGCAGAGTCGCGCACCCAACATGTGGATAAATGAAGTCTTGACTGCAGCGCCGCAAATTGAAAGGCTGAACGATAGGAATACATCCGGTCCTGGAAAAGAACTCCACGTCCTCCTCGGACCCAGGCAACCAACACGACCAGGGGGGCAAGGACTGCTAACAGTACCAGACGAATGGCGAACACAACGGCCAGAAAGGAATAAAAGAGGACGCCGCCAATGTACGCCATCGATATGTTCCCGCGACCGATCATGGGTCGCTTCAGTTGATTAAGCTTGTCCGTGCGCCACGCCCAATATTCTGCGACTTCCTCCACCGATTTCATCACGCCTCCCACAACTCCATGGATCGAAGATGAGACTGGAGTTTGGAATGGACATGTGGGGAAGAACAACGATGCCAGAGTTATGAAGAGGTAAAGGGACACTCCAATGGCAGTCCAAGCGATAAGAACAGCCCCCACAATACGATTTACTTCCCATAACGTCATGGCAAGAGCGATGCTGAACAGCAGGAGGGCTAGCTGTATGAGAGCGGGTAATGCGCTGATGACCACCTCGAATCGCCAAGACTTGAGACTGTCCAGCTTCTGTTGGCGCCTACGACAACGCTCCTGCAAGGGACCGCTCCGAAGCTGGGTGTAATCACTGAGCCACTGTTTGCCCAAAACAGCTCCCAGAGCAGCAAGCAGACTAGCCGACAGAGCCGCATATCCCAGAGCCTGACTATAAACGACGGCAGAACTAGGACCATTGTTCACAGGAAGGCTGACATCCGCAAAGGCGGAGTTGTTGTTGGCATGGACGAGCATCATCAAGAGGGCGTTGGTGGTATCGGTAGGGTCAGGTCGTAGGTTGCTTTGCATGGCGACCAAGAATGTTGCAGAAACAGCAGAAAAAAGACCCGCCTGGACATAGCACATATCAACCACCATGGCGACCAGAGGGTATATCAGTGCAAGAGCTCACGAAAAGCATGACACCTTCTATGTTGTCGACATTTTTCTGCAGGAAATCATCGTCACAATCGTCTGCTTCTGCCGAATACGTCTGCCAGAATCGCGTTCCTCTTTCATCAATGGAGTTGGTGATCGTATCTTGTGCAACTGATTTCGAGCTTGCGTCGGAAGTACTAGGATTGAAATTTAGATTACCGTGTTGTTGGATAGACGGAGCAGAGCCTACCTATCGTCCGCGCTGGGATGAGCTTTGTCTATTCGCATTGTTCGAGCCTCTATCTCGAGATAATCTGAAGCTTAACCTCCAGTCGTAAAATACAAACAGACAGAGGGCGGCAGTCTTCCAGTGTTGGGCATATATGTAGACCGAACTTGTTGAGCGTCTCGCTCCTGATTCAGCGCCTTGCCCTTGATTGACAGCGTAAATTTATCAGCGCCATTGGGAAATTTTCGCCAGTCAAAGTTAAATCTCCGGATCAGGGCTTACGTTGTGGTCTCGCCCGCGCCATTCCCGACGTAACGTTGGCACTGTGTCGAGGCTCTGTGCTCATCGATCAGTAATATGTTTCAATGTTAATGTTTCGAGGGGCTCTATATTCGGCGTTACGCTCGACGGATTTTTCCCTGCGTGAAGTTGCCTGGATCAGAATCAGTTGATTCCCACACTGATCAAAGAGATTCCTACGTAAACGGAGTTGTGCGACGCCACATTTGTGTTATGGAACTTATGGTACTTTGAACCGAATCTTTCTCTGGCACCCGGTACATAATCTTCAAATTTAACTGGCCCAGCTTTCCCCTCATCCTGATCTTATTAGGCCATGGACACGGCACTGGGACTCGAAAGTAATGTAGGTGTTATCCTTCGCTCGACACTTCGACAGACCGACCTCCCAAAATCACTCTGATTGAACGTTCGAAACTGCCCACAACAACTTCAAGTTGAACCTGGGCTTGTCAAGTATAAAATTTTTGAACCCTGGTCCGTGGTGCCCATAGACACAACTGATGATCGACATATTCTAAGCAGGCTGCTTGCCGCACGCGCTTCGCCGCGGATTCTTCCTGAGCTTCGATTGGCCATTGGCACATTGCGATCAAGGAATGCATTTTACAATGTCATAGATTCCTAACACAGTCATGGTTTGGCCACGCCACATTTTGGGAAATGCGGACCGTGGCTTAGAAGTGGACACTTGTGCGAACCCACCTCCCATGACAATGGTCATGTTACCATGTCAAATATATTCCTCAGGACCGGCTAGTATGTTACTGACAGCTTCTTTATCAGCACTGATAAGGCGGGACAAGACGCAGCTCCGTTTCGTATGCGAGAATGGCTTTATAACTCCCAAAATTTCTCCACGACTTTATCTCCTCCTCCCTTCTCCCTTATTGGACGGTCGATTCATAAATGGCCACTGTAGCTAACTCTGTCACCCACCCGACTCTTATTCAGGTAAGAGCTATTCTATGGACTAGCATTTGCTTATCGTTTTGCATATCATAGGTCGACCCCTTTGTGTAAGCATAACAGTCATATCGGCTTCACCGAATCCAACTCCTTGCATCGAATACTAGACCTGCACAGAAGCAGAAGGTCAGAGTGGATACTCAATCCATGTATCGTACGTATGCTGATGATCTATACACTACAGGGTCTGCACAACAGATGGCAGTATGTTGGTTTACGGCACCAAAGCAGACGTTCTTTGACCATTCTTATCTAGTCCTGACATACCTCCAGTTGCGACAGTAAAGCCGGGAGAGGTGCGAATTCGACATTGCGTGTTATTTATTCCTAACTCTCTTCTAGGTATTCAACATTGAATGCGTCGGTATGTCAGCTTCGCAGAGAATGGATGTGTTATCGCTTACGGATTGTAACTTGAAAAGACTGGACTGGTGCGCAGATTGGGAACAATGACTGTATGTCTCGATTGTACTGCCATCTATTAAGCGCCTTGATTTTGTACATGTTTTTTTTTCTAGTTAGCGATGACATCCGCGACGTGGACCTCACTTCCGTCCATAATCTGTCTGGTCCGATCGCTGTGGAAGGCGCAGAACCAGGGGATTGTCTCGTTGTCGACATTCTAGACGGTATGTTTCAAGAAACGAAATTACCAAGAGAGTTAACCTGGATGCATTGCAGTAAAACCGTTCGATAAAATGCCATGGGGTTACACCGTGAGTTCCGTTTGTCCACCAATAGTGCAAATCATTGAGTTAGCACAGGGTATTTTCGAGCTGGAAAACGGTGGCGGCTTGTTTGGTAGCGCCCATGTATTCGCATCTCAAACAGTGTTCTAACCTTCGCTCCTATCAGCGCGAGAGTTCAAGAGTAGAGCAGCCAAAGCCATCTGGGACTTTGAAGGTGAGATCATCCGTCATCTGGATACCCTATCAACTAGTCGAGCATCGCAATAGGTGTCTACGCCACATCGCGACACATACCAGGGGTCCGTTTCGCTGGTGTTTCTCACCCCGGGCTGATCGGCACCGCGCCATCCCACGAGCTCCTCGCCACCTGGAACAAACGCGAGGTCGGTTTGATTGAGGCCAATGTCAACGCCTTGCCTCCCGTCGCATATGGGCCCCTCGTTAATGGGGCATACGTCGGCCAAGACCTTCCGGATGACGTGAGAGAGAGGGTTCACCGTGAGGGCGCACGTACCATTCCTGGACGTGAGCATGGAGGAAATTGTGATGTGAGTGATTTAACCATGCTGCCACGCTGGTGGCTGTATGTGCATTGCTGACAAGTTGAAAAATAGATCAAGAACCTTTCCAAGTAGGGCATCAGTCCATTTGTCATTCATTCAAGATCATTCTCATGGTATTTCCAGGGGATCTCGATGCTATTTCCCGGTCTTCGTGAAAGGGGCGAACCTTTCTGTCGGCGATCTGCACTTCTCGCAAGGTGATGTACGTAGACTACTTGTTGAAGGTATCCTTTGTGGGACTGAAGGCTTACAATTACGTAGGGAGAGGTATAATATATCACTAGGCACCAGCGTAGTCTCAGCTAACGTTCGAACCATCAGCTCTCCTTCTGTGGTGCCATCGAAATGGTGGGAATTTGTTTCACGCTCCCGAGATACGCGTGGCTGACTGCCAGCTTGTAGGCTGGCATCGTCAAATTCAAGACCAGCATCATCAAAGGCGGTGTAGATAAGTTTGCACTGAAGCAGCCCATCTTCTTGGTTCGTGATCAATTAAGACTGGCATACACTTGGGTAACGAGTTCTAATGTAATCCGATAGCCATCCCCTGTCGACCCGTTGTACTCGGCCAAGGTGATCCATGACAATCACTCACTTTCGGCAGCCTTGCTGAATAGATCCTAGCTCACCTTTGAAGGTATCAGCGTTGACATTCGTACGTAAGATATCGTGTTTCCATTCTTTTACTGATAAAAGATCAGACGGTGATGGGAAGCAATACAACATGGACGCGTAAGTATCATATGCTTTAAGAACATTTCCATGGTATTGATGTGCCTTAGTACGGTGGCGTACAAGCAAGCAGCGCTCAACGCTATCGCATATTTGCAAAAGGTATGCATCTGCGTATGTGGTATATGCCACTGCTAACGTTTGTCGTACTAGATTGGCTATAGTAAGTGATGTCATGACTTTGATCCTGCGCGCTCGGAGATAACGGATGCGACGACGCACCTATGTAGCCCGCGAGCAAGCATGTAAGCACCGTTCCGTTTCTTTCCGACGTGCGAGGTCCGTTCTGACCATTGTCATTCTCTTGACAGATCTTCTTCTCTCGGCAGCACCGGTTGAGAGCCACATCGGTGCTATCGTGGTACGTGTCTGACCTCCCACTAGGAATGCGTAATGTAGACTGTTGATTCGCGATAGGACTCTCCCAACGCCTGCGTGACTCTCGCGCTGCCTCTCGGCATTTTTGAGCACGTACGTCCCGCTTTACCCTGCTTGCACTCGAGTGACGACCGCACCGAGCTAATTGCGTTGTCGTACAGGATATCTTACCCAAGGAAGAGGGCCTGAAGAAGCTCGACTTTGGACAGTGTGCGGTCCGTAGTGATGGTCTGCTTTGATGCACGATGTCCGCTCTGCACAGAACCGGAAATTGCGAACCGACAGGGATGATGTACGGATACTTCAGGAGCGTTGAGAAGACGAGCTTGTTATGCTTGTACATACATACAACAACTTATACCAGCCAATGCAAAAGAAGTAAAGCGACCTCGCATGAACTCTGCCTGGAGAAGAGAGCGAGGCAACTAGAACATGATGCACAGCGCGATCTGAAGGAATAAATACACATCCACTGATGATACGTTTGATCGGAAAGTTGCTACTCTGAATTGCTCG
Source organism: Leccinellum rugosiceps (assembly GCA_038089755.1). Lineage (NCBI taxonomy): Eukaryota > Fungi > Basidiomycota > Agaricomycetes > Boletales > Boletaceae > Leccinellum > Leccinellum rugosiceps. Next base: position 28,916 of record JBBPLL010000286.1, on the reverse strand, counting down.
GGACGCAAAGGAATCGGTACTATTTAAGAAAGGTCGTAGCACTCGCCTAACAGATGAGCTCAAATTGACCAACTGAGGATCTTCCATGATTCCTGACGCCGAACCAACAGGTGGCGGAAGCTGAGCAGGACGATCAAGGACTTCCGTTCTGGTCACCATCTCGGGAGAGTATCCTGAAACATGTTCTAGTCTGCTCTCAGGTGCAATTAGAAGAGCTGAAGGGAGGACCCTGCTGGCAAAATCGGGAGAACCATAGTGTTCTCTCTGCCTACGATGAAATCGTGACCGCATTGGTTCTGCGACATTGATCAGGGGAGCGGTGCGAAGCTCTGTAGATAGCATATACTAGAGTCATGGGGGACTTAAAGTCAACCAAGAGGCTTTTAAAGGTCATTGACAAGGCGATATGACCATCAGATACGGAGTCGGCGTTATACACACAGTACTCATCTCTCATTTCTGAAAAGAATTCCAACACGATCTTGAATTGCTTGATTACCATAACTCGGGAAAGTACATGCCGTGCCCCCACGTTAACGTTCACCTGCCACTGGTGACGGAATAACTGGGCTGTGCAGCTGGTACGTTGGTAGAAATAAGTTATACTGACTGGGAGAGGAAATCGCCATCACTGGATGGGCAACTACTGGATGTGAGTGTCGACTACGGCGCAACGAGAGAAAAAAAAACACTAGGCAAGAACAAGATAAATCAGGAGAGATCTTCCAGCGCTTCCAGCCTGGCAACTTGTCTGATCGACAGGTCAGAAAGTTGTCGCGCTCAAAGTACCTTGCTTTACTTGCCTATCCCTGACCGCCTCCTGCCACCTCTGAAGTTTGGCAATCTCATGCAATTGGAACCCATAAATCCGCGGTCGATATCTGTCCGCTTTCAAAGCGACGCTAGCCGTACTAACAGGTTCACCGACAGATTCCATCACTTCTGGTTCTTCCCTCGTGCGTCTGCTCCTCTTACTTGCGTCGTTCTCATTAGCCCGAGAGGGTTGCGCTGGCTCGACGGGACCGGTCTTTGGAGGGATGAGATGTGGGTAGACCATGAATAGTAGATGCGGGAACGATGTGCCGAAATACGCGCCATCGATAGATCCGTGCCGCGAAGATTTGGGGGAGTAGACATCTTCACAACGACCACAGTAAAGCTTGACTGATTTCTCGTAAGGAATGTCGCTTAGGCCAACGGGCAGGAGAGGTTGGGACTGGCATAATACTCTAGGACATCGACCGAAATCCACTCTCTTGAATTTTTCGAGCTGGCTAGTGTAAGCAATGTGCCAGAAAAGAAGGATAGCACGAATACCATCTTTGCAAGACCACGTGCCGTGACGATCCATCGCGCGTGGATAAGTCCATACAGCAGACGAGCTTGAACATCCAGCGCACCCCGAAGCTCGTCCTGGATATCATCATCTGTAGAACGAGGTTAAACCGCATGAAATTTGTGAATGTTTGGAACAAACCAAGATTGTCCGTAATCAGATCAAGAGCCTGGGCATAGTTGGAAACCTCGTTGTTGAGGCCAGTCAAATTGAATCTGTCTAGGATATAATCTTCCTCGACTTCACAGAAGTATTCGTTGCCTTTCGATGACAAGAACCAAGATATCCACTGCCACACTGCATTGTTAAATTTGTTCGGATGGTACATGGGGAAGCCTTACCGAACTGGACAATCGTGTGAGCGATTTTGAGCGACCGGGCGAAATAAGAGAGAAAGCCTACTTGGAATAATCAGAATCAGAGCCCGTTGAGGCATCGTCCACTGCGCGACCGAGCATCGGATCAGTTTTCTTCTGGAAGTGGTCGTTCCAAACTGACTTGTGTGATGATGAAGTTGTTGCAAGTAATGCTAGTGGCGGTGCAAGCTGTCTCTTTTTTCTTTGGCAGGCATATTGACATCTGGCAACCGGCTAACCTACTTTCACACTCATGCGCATACCAGATGCCTGTTGTTCTGGACATGCCAACAGACCTTCACCTCGCCGACGCACGCATTCCTGCCTTCGAACTGGAAGAGCACAAGAGCGATATAGGATTTATCATGACCGCCCTGACAGTCGACATTCCCGATGCGAGCAAAACTCGACCGACTTCTGTACAACGACCACCACCATTGTGGAGAACTCCCGAATTTTTCTTCTACTACTTGGTGGCTGCTGTGGTCATTCCTTTCATGGTCTGGGTACCTATCAACCTGAGTTCACGTGCGTTTCTACATACACTGCCATGCTTGGATCATCCTCACTTGCAATCACTTGTAGCCATACACACAAACTATGCACTTTTTCGCCACAGACTGAGTGCCGGATGGCTGTTTGGTCGCCCAGTTGTAAGTCATTCAGAACCAAACACATTACCTTTGTGCGTGACGTGATACACATTCAGGACGACAGTGACGCTCAATATCGCGCCTTCCGAAACAACGTACCTGCCCTCACTGTTCTAGTCCTCCTATACGTTTCCCTAAAATCAGTCTACACTCGTTTCGCAACTCGCTCGGTATCGGGGACACCAAACGATAAAACGTTTCTCGTCTCTTTTAATATCTTGTTCGCTATATTATACCTCATCGGACTGCATGGAACAAGCACTTTAAAGATCTTTATTATTTTGACTGTCAATTACTACATTGGAAAATCTTTCGCTGGGTCACGGGCCGGTCCCATTATTACTTGGATCTTTAACATCATCATTCTCTTTGCGAATGAGCGGAACGACGGGTATCTGTTTTCAAGCCTTCATCCTAGCTTGGCACCGTTGGTAAGTAAGTCGTTTTTTCTCCGTGCACTTCATGATCTCGGTTGTCGTTAGGATGCATTTAAAGGACTCTACCCTCGCTGGCAAATCAACTTCAACATCACCATGTTGAGGCTAGTCTCTTTCAACATGGATTATTACTGGGCATGTACACTGCCACACCAACCGGAGGTCCGTACTGAGATGTCAGCTTGTATAAAATCTCATGTATTACTTGCAGCCGGAAACACCATTCACCGAAAAGCAACGAGGTGCCATCCCTCATTCCCTTGAACAATACTCCTATGCAAACTACCTCGCATATGTGTTATTCGCTCCGCTATATATCGCCGGTCCGATTTTAACATTCAACAACTTCATGCGGCAGGTACTCGTCCCTTTTGTCGCGACCAGTCGACTTTAGTTGAAAATGCATCTAGCTGCGCCAATCAATGGATATCCGACCGCGAACCATCATGGGTTACCTGGCACGGTTCCTTGTTAACCTCTTGACTATGGAATTTATTCTCCACTACATGTACGTAGTTGCAATCAAGGACACAAATGCTTGGCAGGGTGATACACCCCTTGAGCTGAGCATGGTCGGCTTCTGGAATCTCATGATTGTCTGGTTGAAAGTAGGTTCCTGACATAGCCGCATCCGTGAGTTAACCTGCATTCCCTCAGCTTCTTATCCCATGGCGATTCTTCCGACTTTGGTCGTTAGTCAGCGGAATCGATCCGCCAGAGAACATGGTTCGATGTATGGCAAACAACTATTCTACATTGGGCTTTTGGCGAAGTTGGCACCGCTCGTATAATCTTTGGATAGTGCGGTAATAAGCTATCTGATCCTTAATCGATGTTCGCTGATGTGAACGTCAGATATATTTACGTGCCCCTTGGGGGAACAAAGAACGTAGCTATCACCACCGTGCTCATATTTACCTTCGTGGCCTTGTGGCATGACCTGTCATTCCGTTTACTCGCATGGGGATGGCTTGTGAGCCTCTTCATTCTCCCAGAGCTGCTTGCCAGCAGGATCCTCCCACCGTCCAAGGTTCGTCTCCATTCCTCGATAGAACCGCCGATTTGAATAATCTCCGCTCATCATCCTTTTTTTCGCGCGGTCAGTACGGTCAGTATTCCTGGTATCGGCACGTCTGTGCATGTGGGGGAGTTCTCAATGTCCTGGCGATGATTGCTGCAAACCTTGTTGGCTTTGTCATTGGGACCGATGGGATTCTATACATGGCTGATCAAATCGCGGGGAGTTTCAAAGGTAACGTCATTCGAATCCATTCATTTCTCTCGATGTGTTCTGATGCGGGCTCGTTGGCGGGAAACTCCATGCGGCATTCAACACAAAACCCGATATTTTGTGCAATCGTTTTGGTTCGCCTGCTCGGTTGAAAAATAAAGGTCTTTGGTTCTTGCTCGGTGCTTGTGGTTGCCTGTTCGTAGGAGTGCAGTTGATGCTTGAGTATCGGTGCGTTCTTTGTTCCCTTTTTGTTCGCTTTCCTTTTTTGCGCAAGCGAGCGTCTAACACGACACGCTTTCCCTGATGCCTGACAACAGGGAGGAAGAAATGCGGCGAGGAATATTCCGAAAGTGTTGACAGTTGAGGTGCAAGGTTGATGGATGGAACCTAATATGCGCGTACCACGCACGGCTATAACTGGCATACACCGATACCCCACTGTCGCTCCGCGGATGAACAGAATAGAATAGAACCGTCCACCGTGCATCCACGGCGCAGTCCGAGGAGAATGCAATGTTATGGCTCTATCCGGCGAACGGGTCTGAAAAATTTCCCGGCCATCTGAGGTTCGTAGTCTTGGTTGACACATCGATAGGCCCATCAACAACGTCGTCTGGCCATCAGCTCTCTTTATTTGATAATAAGAGTTATGCATGTCATGAGTCACGTACTATTAGAAGATAGTGCATATGGCATAATACTACATACGCGATTACATTCGCAAAAGTCGTTTAAAATCTCGAGGGCGTCAGTCAACTTCCAAATTACGGACGAAAAATGGGTCAAACGTATGAGTGACAATGGATCTGAGTGTACAAGGATCAGTGCGGGCTCTTCCCCGCAGTGCCGTGATTGTCTCACGTTCACGACATCGCCGGATGTGACCAGTTTGACCCACTGGCAAGGTTAACGTTGACCGCCCAGTGGACAAGGTTGGAGACAAGCGATATGTAGGCCAGAAGAAAACCAACCAGATAAGTTCACGAGAGAGTATACACGTGGCCGTCCGGAATTATCACACCCCGTTGTAACACGTCACCGTCATACTATGTGCGGCTTCCTAATGAAAAATGTATTCCGCTTACAAAATGTTGGTCACCGCCGAAGTCCACTGAAACCTAAACGTCACCGCCGGCTTTTCCTTTTCGTACCACCTCGAAGTTTGAACCAAAGACTGAAGACGCAGGAGTTGAACTAGTACACTTATAGATTAGAACGATGAACGGGCATTTAGTGGGTATGATATATGACCTATACTTATACAAGCTTGTGTGCATGAGCGTGCAAAGGGTATGAGAAGATTGAATGCTCCTAGTATGAGTATTGTGAGAAAGAACAACCCGTGTGATGAGGGTATTATTTTGTAGAGCGGAAAGCAGTGCCATGAAGCAAATGATGGCGAGAACAGATGTGGGACGAACGATCATGAGAAAAATGCCCATGTTTGCCGTCGTAAATGATGCATGATGATTGATCATGGCTATTGAATATGCAAGCAAAAAAGGGAAAGCCTCCTGATCGAACACGCCAATCAGGATTCCTGAGCGTGGAATCGTGCGTTCATCCTTTCCTCCAAGACCCTCGTCCGGTCCTTGGCCCGCTCCCGGAGTATGCCCCACTTGACCCACCAGTCGTCCGCCTGATCTTCGGCATCGTATCCAAACAACTCCATGACTTGCTCCCATTGACTGCGTATCTCCCTGCTCGAGAGCGTGGTTCGTCCTTCGGCAATTTGCTTACGGAACAAATTGTCGCGTTGTTCTTGTTGAGGGCTGGGAGGCATCATTTGAAATAACAGATTCTCTTGTTCACATTTGGCCACGCTTGCACAACGCCCCTCGCGAAGTTCTTGAAACGCATGCAAAAATGTTGGTATTTGGTCTTCAGTTCGCAGATGAGAGAATAATTTTGCCAACAATGCAGAGTCCTCCATGGCAAGTCCACAGCTTTGGATGGAGCCAGCCTGTTCGAGAGTGTGTTGGTTGTGAGTGTACGTTACTACCTAGCACATTGCTTCACGAACCGGCAGTGGATGCGCAGCCTCGCCAATGACAACAACTCGACCACTGCTGTGCACCCAGTTTTCCAATGGCGGTATAAATTTGACTTGAACGCGTGCTGGGCGTTTTGCGAGTGCTGCCAGTTTGAGCAACCTGAGTGGTCATTTAGGAAACGGGATCTGAATGTTGACACATCCAGTCTACCTTGGCTCACAAAGACCAAATTGTTTTCGCATCTCCTTGAGAGTGACATCCGTTGACCAGATAACATCGCCACGAGAATGATGTTGCGATGGTTGAACCCAGATTTGAAGAGCGTATTCAGGCCTGCCGCCCTGAAACAATCCTATGTAAGCAGTCCGTCGTCAAGGTTATTACCACCTATATACTCACCAGGTGATAACCAACTGCGGCTGCATTGTATCCGATCCATGTCAAGACATTCTGAAAATGAATCAATATCAAGCCTTGTCTATCAAGAACTCCCTGAACCAACAAGTTTTGAATTACAAATATCTGCAAGAGCGGAATCTTGTTGCATCAACTCCAAGGGAATAATTGAGCTATGTTTCCAAACGATCAGCAACGCGATAGTGGATTTACAATAGAAAACATACTTGTAGAGCAAGCAACAGGACGGGACAGCCCTAAATACATCACCTTTCCCACTGATTGCTTGCTGTACCAAACTACAGCACCCGTCGGCACCAACTATAACGTCGGCTCGCAGTCTCGTCCCATTGGATAAAATTACTTGACGGCCGATGCAATCTATCGAGACTACCTTCACACCGCAATGAACTTTTGCGCCTGCCTCGATCGCAGCATTGAGCAGTAATCGGCGCAGATCAGCATGCTATCAAAGACATGCAACGTTAGGGAGGTAGTTGCAGCAAATGCAGGGACTTGCATGACAGAACAGAAACTCTCCCCCACTTTCCGTAAAGATATCTTCATCCCAGAGATGAATTCCCAACTTCTCTCCTGTTTCGACTACGGAGTCCCTATCAAGCTCCCGAAATCAGTCGTGCTCAAAGAACCCACATTTATATATGTCAAACGACAGGTTATTGGTGGATATTGGTGTCAGCACATCCTTTAACCCCCACTTGTACAGGATCTTGACGACATTTGGAGGCAATCGAACGCCTCCATGGGATATCTACATGGTTTAGTTAAGAATGAGAACACCGCATGGTGCAATTGCGCACATTTAATATATCTGATTCTGTGGACTGCTCCAGAACGACAACGTGGTGCCCTACTCGTCTCAGGGCCAACGCGCATGATATGCCAGCAAGGCCGCCACCGACCACGAGGAAATCGACTGGGAGCTCGGCATGTTCATAAGTAGGATGAGACTGAACGAACATGTCAGTACGCGACGGAGCGGATAGACCTCACGACACACCGTGATTTCAAACATTGACATTACTCAGGTGTATGGTGGCAAGGCAAACGAAAGAAAGGGGACGTACGGGTGTCTGACGACGAAGGTTCCCGCACCCGGGACCGCCCAGTTTAAGTACGAGCGCCGGCAGGACTAAGTTCTGTCAGCTCCCATAATCAGGAAAGCTTCGAAAATGTAGGGGGTCACGCTAAGTGTTTTGCTGTATATGTGTGGGCGCAAAACTACGCGGCGATTTGACTGACGCAGATTACGAACTCACCGCCCCCACGCCAAGCTCCGAATTCGCACTGCCCGGCCGAACTAGTACGAAATCCTACATTCAGACACTTCATCGACTCATCACCTCCTCCTCTGTTGTTGGATATTTATTATCGTTATTGGCAAGTTGACGCAGCCAAGGCACTTTTGCGGCATTCCATTCCGACGACGTCGAGTTGCCACAACGTAAGTTATATGTCCCTCAACTTGAAAGAAGAGAGTCACGGTGTTTGCCCTGTGTTAGTCCAAGCTTTTACCTTGTCTGGACACCTTGCCGGACACTTATGTGTTCCCAAAAACTTAGCACCCTCCAGCATTAACAATTTGGCTAGCATGTATCTTCTCTTTTCGAGCGGCAGCAGAACCCCGCAGAGGAGGGCACTGGTAATACATCAGACGAAATCACATGGTAGCTCGTCCCCGGTACCAGGTTGCCATACTCATATCAAGTACCCGCCCTCAAGCTGTCAAGTTTGAGCTTGAAGCACGCACTCCCGGCAGGTCCCAAGCCATTTCCTTCAGAATCTTGTCTGCCGGCCCGGATTGCCAAGGCCCTGGAGTCCGCGCTGCGTCATGCTCCTCCATGTATGTAGTTGGCTGAATCTTGTTTGGTAGAGAGATTCACAACGAGGTAAATATCGCAATTCGAACCCCAGCTGCTATTTGTTTGTATTCTGAATATCTCGACTTCGAGACTCGTGTGTTACGTCCGTCCTCCTTGGATTGTTGTCCTACCCAGTCATCTGAGGATCTCGGCAGTCTTCGATCCGAATGTTCCATGTGCGGCAGCGTCTCAGGGGACGCGTTTCACCAACAGCGCAAGCCGGTTCTTTTCGAGCCTCGTCCGCTACCGGGATTTTGTTTGAACAGATCGTAAGTTATCATTTACTGTTACCCGACCTAGTGGGCTCGTCGCACTTCAAACGTGTTTTCACGTTACGCATGCCCTCTGAAAGAGTCTGAGAGTCTGCCTCGCTGGCTGAAACACATTTTCACTCTCAGCCGCTTCTCCGTTTGGTAAGATGTTCTTTTCTTTTTTCGCTTTCCAGATCAACGCTAACCAGCGTGAAATTTTCCACCTTCTTTCTCCACGATTGAGTCGGACAGTCGCACGATGGGGGAATTTCAAATTCTGTAGTGACCTTTGTTCCTGGCCGGTGTACTCCATGAGGCCTATCCCTATTTCTGGACCACATAACTGTTATATGACGATGTGCAGTGGTTGTGGTAGTGTCCATTGGCCCATTGATCCAAACTCCGTTCACCGTCTCCCCCGCTTGACGATCGTAATTCTGATTACTATCAGCCCATTCAGTTTGGTACGCCAATCCGAAACAAAGACAGTCGATAAGGTTTAAATTTGTTTCATTCCGCATTAACTTCGGACCGGCATTTCAAAACGCATCGTTCCGCGGCTACACTTTCTTCCACCCAACTAAATGAGGTCGTATTAGCCCAGCTGAGCGACCGTTTATATAATCACTGAACAGGTCCCCAGTGGCCCATTTGTTCTTGCCGCCGGTCTCCAGCACGACCCATCCGAGTCGACGACATCGTGCCCCGAAACACAAATCGAGCTTGCGATCACATCGGTTAGGGAGGCAGTTGGTGTAGTCGGGTTACTTATTAGTACCGTGATGCGGCCAGTAAGCATTTGCCTAAGCATACTTGATCTAGGTTTCTTGGGGTTTGGGCAGTCAGTGCTCTCTTTTTTCCGCGGAGAATTTGCAAGTACTACTGCCATGCGAGTGACAACTTTTATGTGTCTTTCACACGCGATCGCAACTGTCCCCGAGGTCAGTTTGGTTGTTCAGTGCCCACTGTCCGTCGGACAGGCCAAGTCAACGTGGATAGAACAGGAAACCCTGCAGTGTTCCTAGCCAACTCCCTCATTCGCTATCCGCCTCTCCAATCCTGCCGGATGTATGAGGGACAGCCTTCCACGAAGTCCCACCTTTCCTCTGGCTCATGTACTCGGACATTCGACAAATTCTTAATATTGATTGACTAATGCTAATACTGATGGTAAGTACTACTAGCGAAATCACTGACATGATTTTGATGCTAGTAGTACTTACCAAAAGTTAGACCGTTGTGATGTTAGGTGTGATGTTACGGTTACGATGAACTCTCTTTGGAGGAAACTGCATAACTTTGGCATTTGGGTAAGTCGAACCACGACTCGGAACCATCCATTAATTCGTGGTTATGATTCGTAGATGGTTTTGCTTGCTTGGCTTTCCTTCAGTTTCTCCTTCGGTATTCCGTACCTGGGGACCCACTATCTGCTTGGGTAGTATGTTTTCTAGACCGGGAATATGCGGCGAAAACCAAGTAGTCTCCCCGTACTATATAATTGAGAAGAAAACATCACATCATCGTGAGCACAGGTACCAACTAACTGGATCAAAATAATCTTGCTAGCATCACCGAGGCTGCGATTTTTGTCGATGCTGTAGTACGAATCCGAGCCCAGGAAAAGGAAAAGGGCGCGGCCCTGGCAGTCTGACCGTAATGGTCATGTGGAGTGTATAAAGGCAGGGCACTAGCCACTACCGACATCCATTGATCAGCACAAGAGGTTCCTTTGACCACTCCTTGCCGCGGGGCTAGCAATGTCGTCGTCCACAGACTATAAACAAAGTAAGCCCTGTCCTGTTCCCAATCTAGGCCTTAGGTCGGGAATCTGACAGTTGCGTCCGTAGTATGTACAACGAGCAACGCGACTGTGGCCACCATCTGTTGTACACAGATTGCAGAATTTCCATCGACGAACTCGAAGAGCAGCAGTGAAGCCGTGTCCATGACCGTCTTCAACGTGCCCGGCCTGCCTAATCTTGGCGGCTTGCCCATGACGACGTGCGAATGGACCATCGTTGACTCGACGTTGGAGGTCGCCCAGGATGAGGTCTATGGCTGGCTATTTTGCGTAGAACGGTACGGAATCACCACCACAGACAGCGGGTGCCTGGCGCCATTGGCCCTGTCGAATTCACATTCAGGTTCACGCGGTGGTACTGAGAGGGTGGGTCACGCGAGATGGATGAGCCTCGTGGTAGCGTTGTGCCTTGTGGTGTGGGTGGTCGAACTGGACGTCTAGTGCCAGTGATTGATGAGATGCAGATGTGTAGTACTCACTGACGCATGGTTCTTGACCATGCGTCGGTTTTGCGCCTAGTCTCCTGTCTTGAACAAGGTGATTGTTCCTGTCTAAGGGTTACATGATTATCACGGTTTGTTACCTTGATGTTATTGGAGCTCTATGAGTCGGCGGAGGCCTCATCCGCAGATCGAATACCAGTTAAGATACGTACCCCGGTCCCCTTTTAGCAACCAACTCCAAGTTTTACTTTATGCCCCTATTCCATATCAGTTCCCTCAAGTCACATCAGACGGTACACGAGTCCCTTTCCTTCCCTGCCCTGCAAGCAAGGTTCCTATCGGCAACGCCGGCCCTTGTTTCGAAGACTCGAGCCTACTTGCACAGCCACAGGGTGACACCGATCCGCGGATACACACGGCGGCCCGACTTGCCCGCTTGTCAGGACAGCATTGCCAGATGCCTTTGACAAAGAGCACAACTGCTGGATAACAGGAATGGTTCTACTGCTATGTTCCGACATGTTCCTGGAATAAAATTCATTCCGGTCGAAGTGGTTCTAAACGTGACTCGGGTCCAAAACACTGCGACCACTGGATTAGTGGTGGCACACGGTACATGCCGGAGCCGTACTCCACGCAAGTTGAACATGTGCAATGATGAATTCATCGATCGATCCAGAGCAGGTACGAGTGGGCTGTGCTCATACAAATCAGTCCGCATGCACTGTGCACGGTCGAAGTTACGTTCTTACCAATCCCAGGGACAGTTTAAGTATAATTAAGGGTCGTCCCAAATGATGGGCTAAATCTAATGAACCCATCGAACCACGGTGGATTCCATGAGCGCCAGCGCCAAAGCAGGAACCTTTAAAAGACCCGTGAGAGCAGCCACGCCACTCTAGCACGAGCGACCAACAAGCTAGGAAAGATATCTTTGTTCTCTCACGTTTCTCGTAGGCCGCTGGGATAATCATGTCAAACCCCCAAGCTACTGAACCAATCAGTAAGTCACATCGCTTTCAGTAAACACGGACGAAATCACTGACATGAGCGATCATCGGTTGGGCCCGCTGAACAAAACAAAAAGCTTGCAGCACGAGCAATGCTACGGTGGTCAACATCTGCTGCTCCCAGGTCGGCGTCCAGGTCTCGACGGTCAGCGGAATCATACCCTTATCCCCGAGCACGGCACCTTTCCCAACCACAACTGCCACCGCTGCCGGGAAAGCTCCATTGACCGTGGCGTGTCAATGGGTGCCCTCCTCCAACTCTACTGGGGAAACCGAGATCAATGATTGGATGTCTTGCGCAGAGCAATACGGAAAAACGACCACCGGCAGCGTATGTTTGACGCCAGCGGCATTGACGTCGTCGGGGAGAACGCAGAGGGGCCCAACGCGATGGATTAGCGCAATGTTGTTGGGGGGAGCCATCATACAGGCGGTCTTTGCCACCCAATCATGATGCAAGAGGTGAACCACTTCCTAATCCTAGATTCACCTGTAGACGGACAGACTTTTTTCGTTGGTATGTATAGAGCGCATAGTAACGAAAGCGGCAGCGAGTTGTTGTAACCTGAAACACGAATACCATCAGAACCTGATCAAATGAAGGATAGCCAAAGACTGAAGCAGGCGCTAAAGTCCAGTAGCTCATATCGAAGGTGAGTGCTTGATTACGTTCTGGTGCTGAGATGAACGGTGGTGTGAGGTTGTCAGAGGTTCATCGTAAAGTTGGAAGTAACTACTACTAACCAAAGAACTGCTAACGAAGCGTGTGTTCAAATCGTCGGATGCAGACAGGCAGACGGTACTAATAGCGACAGCTGTGCCAGCGGTCCCGGGCTCACGATTCGATTCCACCGCTTGGGCACAGTGCTGTCATCGCACACCACGCAAGGTAAACGTATTCGAGTATACGCAGTATGGCAGATCAGAGCAAATACGGGAGGGCTGTGCTCCGAGTCGGACCCACTAAAGGTCAGGTACCACGTATCCAGCCATCGGGGGGAAGCAGTGTACAAAGATCGTCCACAGGATCGCCGACACGCCGGTTCCCATGTGACGAGCACCAGCGCCAAAATAGGAGGTTGCTTTAAGAAGACGGGGAATGGTGTTGCAGGCCGTGACTGTCCGTCCAGGCAACCAGCCAGCACGGAAGGAGTGGTCCTGCCTATCGCGTCGCTTCCCACTGCATAGGGCTCAGGAAAATGTCTTCCGTAGATGGTAACAGAAGCTGGGCCAACGGTCTCGCCATCCGCTTTGGCACTCAACGCAAGGTAAACGTATTCGAGGCTCGAGCATTGCAGATCAGAGCAAGTACGGGAGGGCTGTGCTCGGACTAACTAAAAGTTCAGGTGCATGTGCCGCGTACTCAGCCATCGGGGGAAGGCAGTGTACAAAGATCCTCCACAGGATCACCGACACCCGGTTCCCATGTGACGAGCACCAGCGCCAAAGTAGGAGGACTTTTTAAGAGGACGAGGAATCAACCAGCCGGCACGGAAAGAGTGGTCCCGTCTATCGCGCCGCTTCCCACTGCACAGGGCTCAGGAAAATGTCTTCTGCGATTCCCCCTGCAGGTCCCGTACCAACGATCAGTAGGTCTTACCCTTCCCCACATCCTCTACCCTCGCTAAATTTAAACAGCTTGCAGAACAGACAACTCCACAGTGGCTGCCATTTGCTGCTCGCAGGTCGGCGCCGGATCAGTCGCGACGATCAGCGCGACTCTGCGTACCGTGTCCCCGTCTCCGTCCACCGGTTCTACCATACCTGTCAATGCACCACCGATTCCAATGAGCACGGATTGCGTATGGGTTCCCCCCTCGAACTCCACCGGTAGGAATGAGATCGGCGCCTGGTTCTACTGCGTGGAACAATATGGGAATACGAGCCTCAGTAGCGTGTGTTGGATGCCGGAGCCGTCAACTCTGCCGGTTACTCCGGTGCCATCGTCCACTGCGATCAACGCGGGGACGACTCAGAAGTGTCTGCTGGGATGGATTAGCGGAACATTGTTGGTGGGAGTCGTAATAGGAACGGTTTTGGCGGTCTAGTCAAAGCGAAGCGGACGAAGGCGGTGGACTTCATGATCTCTGTTAATCGGATCGAACTTTGAGTCGATATAATACTGTGCAAGGGAGAGTGTCTCCTGCTCCCATAATGTTACAATACGCGATCATTCTCTTGTTCTCGTGCGAGTGGAGTTCTGTTGAGTTTAAGAAATAGACCTACACGTCCACAAAGCTCCAAGAGCCTCATCGGGCTTATACAGGTAGACGATGGTAATGTTGCGAGTAGACTGAAGACATCCATGGTTGAGACAGACTGTATAAATAGAGACAAACGAGATTGAACGTACGGGGACCAAAGAGGGTGGTTCGTGAGGATTGGTCTACCAGACATAAGGAAGTATCCTTGCAGGAACTTTTCTCATATATTGCCGATACTCATCCCTGACAGCATCATCTTTCTGAATCAGACTCTCCTGTAATCTCCATCAGTAAGCGAACGAAACGGTATTCAATCAAGAAACATGCCTCGATTGGCATCTTGATGGCAAAAGCTAATGCCGTGGTGGCGAGAGCCACGAGGGGTGCGTACGACCAGAACATGATCGACCACAACGCCTCCTGCAGAAGTACAGTGCTAATCATATTCATCTAGTGTCGGCAATGCGAGTCCGATATCCAAGGACAGCTTACCTATACTCAGGATGACGAACCCATGCATATGGCCCGGTCTCGATGACCCTAGGCCTTTCGCGACGCTATTTGAAAAGGTCAATAAAGCAGGCGGGACCAGCTTGCGATGCTTACGCCGATGGAATGCCACTGGTCCCCCAAATGATTGTATATGCGGTCCGTGAGCCTCTTAAGGGCAAAACTAGCGATGCAAGCTGCTACCCTCAAAGCGCTTTTCCACGTCGGGTCCATCGTTTCAGTCTGAAACGTGAACTTTGCAAACCAATCTGGCTGTCGGAACCCGTTGAACACGACAGCACCAACATAGATCAGGGCCGGAGTGAACATAGCAAGTCCGTGGATAGGAGTGATGATCCGTCCCAAGAAAGTGGGCGGCATGGATTCTGATCTAATGCGACCACTTTTTGTTTCCGAAACCACGGCGAGATCCCCAATTTTGGCGAAGGTGTGTCGGAAAAACTCTGCGGTGCTCAACACAACGAGCGCTTCGAGGGCCTGGGGTGGAGACAATGCGAGGTTGAGGCCAGCGATGTACATGATGAGGGATTTACGCAGCGTTGGGAAGTAATGAACAGATTGCAGAGGAGTGCGGGATGCACCGGCTGTACGGTGTGGGGGTTTATACGTTTTGAATGGTCTGGTCTGGTGCGGTACTCACGTCCTGACAAAGAACACTCATTTTACGGGTATGCTGTGCTCGTTGCTCCAAGCCAACCACCACTTCTAATAAATGGCCTCCTGCGTGGGGGAAACGGTTCGTAGCCATTTGTCAACAACGTCAAGGCTTGGGCCAACGGCGTTCATCATACTCTGCCGAGTCAGTGTATATAAAGGACTTGAGCTTGAACTTTATCTGAAGTTGTCGAACTTAATACTTATTCGGCAAGATACTTATGAACCGGCGCCCACTACGACGCTTTTTCTAGCTTTCGTCCTATGCCCTGATTTTTTTTGAACCAACACACTCATTCGGTATACCACCAGCAATGGACTCTGCACTGCAGACCAACTTGGCAAACCTTCAGCTGTCTAATTATGTTACCCGTATGTCCGTTCTCATTCGAACCCAACTACCAGACTCACGAAAGGAGTCGCAGTCATAATCATCACTGCCATCGTATATGATTACAGTAATGCCTTCTTGCATGGATTTTAGCTTTATCCATTGGGCTGAAATTAGTGACTTTAGCCCTCACGCTTTCAAGAGAGGTATTTCGCTTCATTTTTGGTGGTGGTCTTGCGCGAGCCTCACGATGTGTGCAGATAGAATACGTTTGGGTTCGAGCTCAACGTTTTCTTAAGAACCGGTAATGTGTCTAACGTAACTCCAGAACAAACCTTGGACCTTGGTGTCTACACTCTTTGTTATTGTACGTTCAGCCCTTGGTGTCTATCATCCCGATGACTACATGTATGCTGTACATAGGTGCGATACCTAGGGCTTTGTGGCTTTATGTGCGTCCGCATTGAAAATCACAATGCATCGAATGCTAACTTCCCGGCGGATCGTTAGTGTCCTTGCCCTCCGTAAGTCCGGAACTCAAAAAGGTGGTAATAAAACGAATTGACTTGGGCTATCTAAAGAAGGCACTTCTTTTCTACCAGGGCCTCCAAATGTGAGTTTAGTCTCCCTCACGAATCATTGACTCATCACCCTGGTTCGTAGATGTGAGTCTCCACTGACATTTATTGTTCGCTGTCTAAATTCTTTTCTGCTCATGCCGATGAATCAGTTGTAAGTGTTTCCCATTAATGTTACCCATGTCTGCTCGGTCGAGGGACAATTCTCAGGTACAGCACTCGAGATCTTCAGTATATGGGCAATCTTCCTGTATATATGCACTGCTGATCGTGAGTCATTATACTTATGAAAACAACGACGCGAGACGGTATTGGTTACAGTGGTGATGATCCTACGCTTGTGGGCAATGTACGATCTATCGAGGATTATACTCTGTGTTCTCCTCTCTTCCTATTTCGCGGAAATAGTTTGTTCAATCATCGCATGTATTATCTACAGCAATCCGAAGACTTTTACAGGTGTGTAGAGTCTCATCAATGGACGATATTCTGCTTCAATGACCCTCTGCCCGCTTAACATCCCACACAGTGACTGTCGCTCAGATTCTAGATCTCTCGTTTTGCGAACTCGGCCTTGTTTCTACCTATTGGAACAATGTGTCTGGCCTCAGTCAACTCCTCCATGCTGCATTGATGTGCACACTAGTGATTGTCCAATTCACGAGGCGATCAATTCGAATGTACAGAGCCACAAAACAGTGGCAACTGGGACCGTTCATGAATTTGTTCGTCGTAGAAGGCATGATTTACTTCTTTGCGTATGTCTCGTCTTCTCTGTCCCGGGCTCGTCCGTGTGACATTGCGAGAACGAATGCGAATGGAGTGCTAATAACTGCCTTTTCCGCCGCGTGTAGCATCTTGGCGTGGAATCTCGTAAACGTGTTGTATTCCTGGAAAAAGTTTTCGGGAGTGGGGCCTCAAAGTGTAGCTCCGACCCTTCTGGAAACCATTCCGATAGCCACGTTGACCCCGCGGTTCGTACTCAGCATGCGGGAACTGTATGCACGCAACATTCGTGGCGGACGTAAGCATAGTAGTGGGATTGACACAGGCTTCGGTTTGTCGACTTTGTCCGGCCATGGACTGAGTGGTTCGACGATGCAGTTCGCGGAGCGCGGCGGAAATGAGAGGTTAGGTTTTGGAGATGACGTGCTGCGGACAAATAGAATGGTAGCGTGAGTGTCATCTTGCATCGTCGGACAAAACTTTTGCGCTGATGCCGATTTCCAGGAGCAACACGAGTACTCTTTTATGACTACTACTTGTGACTCGAATCGAACCTTTTCTTCCATCGTCTTCCATCGTTGCGCAATGATCGCGCTGAACGTTTGCGAACAACAGTATGATGACTACACGGGATACACAGCAGTGTTTTCCATGTTTTCGAT
The DNA here is from genome assembly GCA_038089755.1 of Leccinellum rugosiceps. NCBI lineage: Eukaryota > Fungi > Basidiomycota > Agaricomycetes > Boletales > Boletaceae > Leccinellum > Leccinellum rugosiceps. The sequence continues at coordinate 11,457 of JBBPLL010000286.1, read as the reverse complement.
GGCCACTGTTCTGATTTCTATAGATATGCTATTCATGAACATATAATATATGTCAGAGACCATGCTCGAAATGTGAGTACATGTGGCAATTTTGCGTTGCTGAAGTCATTCTAAATTATTGCACAACCACTTGCCGACTCGTCGCCATTTTCAAAGACGACTCACCTTGACGTAGTAGGTCTTTCCTCCGATTCTCGACTCTCAAATTCGAGAAAGAAAGAAAAAACTGGCTTACTCGCACTTCAAGCTTCAAGAACAAAATACTGTAGGCCGGCATCATGCCATACCCATCTTTGGTTTGCCATTGCCGATATGATCCTTATCGCACTGGATGGCTTCAAGAACGCGACCGCGAGGTGAAGTGAGGTAAGGATTTAATTTAACGTAACGCATTTGCAATGTGGTACGTAAATGTGTGGGAAAGAATGGGCTGAGTCGCCGCCAAAGGCATCATTGCAGGAAACATGTGGGTATCGGTGAAGAAATGTCGAAAGGACGCTCCTATCGTCCAAGTTTTTGGCTAGGTGGGATCTTCTTCGCTTTGTCAACAGCAGCGCTCGAACTCCACCCCGGCAAAAGGAAAGGTCCAAAAATCGACGTGCCGAATAGATCCATGTGGCAGCTTCAAACAATCACGAAGTCGCTGCGAGGCACCTTCATAACGCTCGAAAAAGAAGGGTGGACTCCAAGTTTATGTAAATACCTTTTCATGGAGTTCACGATTCCCATCTCCCCAGATGACTCGGATTCACTCGTTCGTCGTCCTTCTTTGCGTGGTACACCTCGTCCGAGGATCTACCAACAATCCCACGAGCTCCAGCTACCCAGATCATGGCTATTGCACTCGGAGCCCCTGGAGTATACTGGAGAGCTGTGCCGTGACCTTGTTGCTACATTGCGTAATCCAGGCAGTTCCTCTTGACATGCCTACCTCTAACCGCCAGCTTTACAAAAAATTTGCACGGAAGCCGTGGATCTTTCTCACAGCTTTTATCGCACCGGAGGTAATGGTTTCGATGGCTGCTAAAGAATGGCGCGAGGCACTTCAAGAAGTTACAGATTTCCGTCGTACGTTCCCCCTTGCGCTTTGATGGCTCGTTCATGTATTGACACGTCTCGGGACCGATCTGTCAGTAGAGGGATATGATGGTTGGTCGATCACACACGGCTTCTTTACGGAAATGGGGGGTTTTGCATTCCACGATGGCAATGGACGCAGTGAGGCCATAACATCACTTCAATTCCGACAGCTTTGCGAGAAGGGGGAAATTATGAATCCTGGCATCACGGAAAAGGACATCAAGGCGTTAGGCAATTCGGATGCGCTGGGAAGGGCTATCTTCATGGTTCAACTACTGTAGTTCATACTGCAGGTCATTGCTCGTGGTGTGGAGGGTTTTGCAATCACACTGGTCGAACTCTACACATTATCCATGATTGCGCTGGCGGTTGAGTATACGGCTTTTTGGTGGTATAAGCCGCACCGCCCGCAATCTCCTCATATCTTTTATCGGTCTGAAGTGCCAAAGATGTTTTCAAAAAATGAATTGTATGTGGCTTATTATCCAATACATTGGGATCTTACTACAGCAATATGGCTACGCTTTGTATTCAGGTCGAAAGTGTGGATGGTGGAGCCCAGTGGTCCGCATGGTCTAATTTCTCGCTTATCCCGCATGTGCAATGCAAGTTCGAACACTGAGGAAGAAATCGCTTTCCTTATGGTTCGTAGTTTCCAAGAGTATTTTCTGAATTGACGACTGAACAATTGATGAGAAGCTTGATGGTTTTCAACCCAGAGAACCTAGCAAACTAATTGCTATGATAGAAAGGATCAACCCTGCTTATTTTCAGCTTTTTCCTGTTTATTTAGCATGGACGATCATCGGTGGTTTACACCTGGTCGCATGGAACTGGGCGTTCCCGACGGAGACAGAGAAGATTATGTGGCGTGTTGCGTCACTCATTTTGGCTACTTCTCCACTCGCAATGGTTTGTGTTGAGTGGCTCGAACGCTTTGGTGTTTCTTCTGACAATATAGTATACGTTTTGGGTAGTGCAGGTGTGGTGTCCCGATTACTGCTCGTAGGATTAATGTTTGCCAGCCTTCGCGCGCTGCCTAGTTCTGCTTATGAGCATGTCATTTGGACGACGTTTATTCCACATTTTTAGCCTAGTCCTTTGCATTCGAGTTGATCTATTTTGTGTACGCGGTCTTTCGGCGCTAAGGTAATACCATTGTCTCATTGATGAAGTTACGAATAGTAGCTTTTGGTTTCTTCGTGCTATGTTGCAGTGAATACTTAGTCCTGCCATCATTCGCCTAATTAAGTACGACGGGGCATTCGGCGTGATAATCACCCGCGTAGTACTGTAGGAACGGTTGTCTTCTTTTCTAGCTGCCTAGTATGTGAGAATGAGCCAAGTCATGACTAGTGACTTATGGTCATGGATCCATCACGCCGACCACTCTGCATGCACAATGAAATGACTCTGTAAAGTGGCTCGGGATCTTGACTCGATTGATCGTTCAGCGCTCGGGCCCAATCTTTCATCTGATCAAGTCGATAGTATTCGTGTTTACAGCAACTTGCTGCCACTTTTGCTACTAGTAGTTGCGACTGGACCGCGACTCGGTCTTATTTGTCCCAACTACATAGTCGATCTCCGCTATGGATGACTTCAGTCTAGTCATAACATTACCATCGTATTGAGTCTGAGTCTGCCTGTCGACGAGGCTCTTGGAGCTTTGCGAACATGTAGGTCTGCTGTACTTCTCAAGCTCAACAGAACTCCACACCCACGAGAACAAGAAGAGATGGCGTACTATTATAGTATTGTGGGAACAGGCCTAGGAGGCACTCTCCCTTGCACATTATAATCAAAAGTTCGATCCGATTAATAATGAAGTCCACTGCCTGCATCCGCTTCGCTGTGACTGGATCGCCAAAAACGCTCCCGCCACGGCTCCCACCAACAACGTTCCGCTAATCCATTCCAGCAGACGCTTCTGAGTCGTCCCCGCGCTGCTCTTTGGCAGGGAATTCGAACACATGCTGATGGTGGCATTATTTCCATATTGACTCGTGCAGGACAGCCAATCGTGGATCTCTGCAGTGGCGTTCAAGGCAGTAACCCATTCGCAATCCGTGCCCGGTGGTGCAGACATGCTGGGGGCGGACGGGTACACGATGGGCAGGGCCGTGCTGCCCATCACGACTGGGACGCCGATCTGCGAGCAGCAAATGGCTGCCACTGTAGAGTTATTTACCTTGCAAGCTTTTTGAAATGATCGCCAATGTCAGTGATTCCGTACGTGTCACTGTGGGTAGAGGGGAGAATGCGGGGGAGAGGGTAAACTTATTCACTGACTCGAGACTCGCACTGGGGGAATTCGCGGAAGACATTTTCCTGAGCCCTGTGGGGAGCGGAGCGATAGACAGAACCACCCTTTCCGTGACGGACTTCAGGCCGTTCCCCGCCCTCTTAAAGGGACCTCCGACTCTTTTGGCGTTGGTGCTCATTACATGGGAACCGCCGTGTCGGTGATCCTGTGGACGACTTTTGTACACTGCCTCCCTCTCAGGCTAACCCGCTTCCGTGTGAGAATAGACGTGGTCTATAGCCTGAAAGCGTAGTACACTTAGCTTCAACCACCATGATTCTGTCCTTCGCCAAGCTGGCATGGGCACCTTCGCTTGCGTAAAAACGGTCTACGACCGACGACAAGCTCATTCCATGAGAGAGTCCTCGGCCGAGCGGACTCTCGTGGCGGGGGCAGAGCTAGGTACATATGGTGCCACAGTGCTTGTGGCTTGTCGGTGACCCTGCTGTCTTCCAGTCGTCGAGCTCGCGACTCTTTTTTTTTTTCTCGTCATGGCCTCCTTGTCCGACAAACTCGCCGCTGCCCTAAAATCGCGCGATCGCCGTCTCATCCGTCGCCGCCTCCCAGAACCACCATCGGCCGGACTCACCGAGATCGATTTCACGTCCAACGATTATCTCTCCCTCTCGACATCCCCCGCGCTCAGAGATGCCGTTCTTTCTGCCATGGCTGCGTCCCCGAAAATACTCGGATCGGGCGGATCCCGCCTTCTCGTCCCGTCCCTGCCTCACGCCGAACTCGAGTCCCGCCTCTGTCGGTTTTTCGGCGCCGAAGCTGCTCTTCTCTTCAACTCGGGTTTCGACGCTAACGTCGGGTTCTTTTCGTCTGTTCCACAGCCTGGGGACGTCATTCTTCATGACGCACACATTCATGCCTCTGTGCACGACGGCATGCGCCTCTCTAGGCTGGCCTCGGACTCGCTCCTCCCCTTCTCACACAACTCCGTCCGCGATCTGCGACACCTTCTGTCCAAGCTTCTAGATGAACGCGAAGATTTGAAAAGGGGAAAAACAAATGCTTTCATCGCAGTCGAGAGCCTGTACAGCATGGACGGGGCGGTTTCCCCGCTCACGGAGATCGTGGAGTGTGTAGAAGAAATGCTTCCCTTGGGAAATGGATACATTATCGTCGACGAAGCGCATGCTACTGGGATCTATGGATCAAAGGGTCGCGGATTGGTCGCCGAGCTCGGGTTGGAGAAGAGGGTCTTTGCGAGGCTTCATACGTTTGGAAAAGCCCTAGCTTCGACTGGAGGTGAGTGGTCTGATCTTGTTCAAATGGCCACCAGGCTCATAACGCGCACGCACAGCTGCACTTTTAACCACGGATCTCGTCAAAAATTATTTACTAAATTATGCTAGGAGTCTCATATATACTACGACGCTCACGTTCGCCAACATCGTCGCGATCAACTGTTCGTTTGACATGCTCGAGGATGGTACGGCAGAAGCCGTAGGTCGTCGCATGAAATATACTACTTTTTGGTGGCTGACATCGTCCGTCCTCAGCTATCCGAGCATCTACTCGCCCTTTCCAAACGTTTCGTCGGCCTACTTCGCTCTCGGCTGAAAAAATATCCATCGTCTCTTCTTCGCCTCCCGGACCACCTCTTACCAGGGATTCCCGAGCAAGCAGGAGAACCAATCCTACGACAACCGAGGGTCGCACGTCCCTGGGAGTTCGACCCGCGTGTGTTGAATCAATCGCCCTCCACGCGCGCTAGTACATCATGGAACCGCGATACACTATCACCTCGGCGTCCTGCTCCGCCTCCAACGCCGATCATTCCCATACTCACGCCAGAACCCCGCGCACTGTCTTCCTTTCTCCTGCAGTATGCGGTGTCTGCACCTTCTGTTGCTGCTGCTGTGATACCTGACGCTTCCTTGTCATCACCATCGTCATCGCCGTTGCCGCCGCCTTCGTCCTCGTCCCCTTCATCCTTGCCTCTTCCTTCGACCCACGCGTCGTCGACACTAAAATCAGGTCCGAGGATGGGCGTTGTGTTGCACACCAAACCGATCTACCCACCGACCGTTCCCAAAGGGACCTCGCGTGTCCGAATCTGTCTCCACGCGGGACATACGCACGAGGACGTCGACCTACTCGTACAAGGCATCGTTGCCTGGGCGGATGCACGGGTGGCGGAGGAACGCCGAGCCGAGCGACGGTGGAAAAAGTTGGCGAGGGACGTGGGGGTGGAAGCGTGGATGGAGGCCAGGTTGTGATTTCGGTGGTCCATAAAAGAAACAAGGACCATTGTTTCCGGCTGGTGTTTTCCGGATACGAGTCGTTGTTCTTCTGCCGGCTTTTTTGGTGCAGTTGGGTTTTTGGGATGATGTACTCTTGTTGGTCGACGCCGACTCGACGGTAGAGGGGTGTATGCGCACTTGTAATCCCAAGCGTTGCGTACCATACGATGGAGGCTGAACATGAAACCATTGCATAGATTCGGAAGAGTACCCAAGACGTCGCGCTCTGGACAGGACGGGACTCCACGGATATAAAACTAGTCATTGAGAAGAGATACCCTCAATACCCTCGTCTCCAATCTAACACAACAAGTCTTGGGCATTCCGGCAGTGTGAGTGTGTTGGCGGACCCCTTGTCCAGCTCCTTCCAACTTGCACTTTATATATCATACCTGGCGTTCAAGTTCGTCTCGACACCAGCAGAACCCGAACATGATCATCATGATGGCAATCGATCGATCGCCGAAGAAACGGAAAAAGGAAGAGGGAAGAGGGAAAGTTGAAGACCGACTGGGCTGCTCTCTCGTGAAAGTTCCCGGCAAAGGTCAATACGCGTCGTCCTCGTGGACCGCTTTGCTTGGGCTGGGGGAGAGGCTCACAAGCTTTATGCGATCGATTTTTTGGACTTGATTAGATATAACTTCATCGTGCGGGTCTACCAAGCTACCAGCGTAAGAGTGATATAATGGGCCCGTTTCTCCTTCTCTGAGGACCGATTTTCAAACGTCTTTTTGTTTCACCTAGCTCAGGCTCATACTCGGGTCCTCGGGAAGGGTAGACCCGGGGCGAGGGATTTCTGTGGCCTCCGTTGCAGAAAGTAGTAAGTATAGGTGAGCTGCAGGGAACCCGGACTGAATGTAAAAAAACAGGACTATACTGCACAGTCTTGGGTTGCATCCGTCATGCCTTGAGCAAACAGAAATTCCCCAGGCGATTCAGACTACTTGTTGAAGTCACATGGGGTAAGTTATATGCCGTCTGTTCTTCAACGTGCGAGCTGCTATGTCCCATTCCCCTTCAACGCTCTCGCGCGACTCGTCCGGTGTGAATGCCACCTTGTATGCGCTTGAAATACACTTGTTTGAACCATGGGTTCGGGCTTTGGATTGGGGAGACTGCCTGCTATGTACCTCATGCTCGGTGTCGTCAGGATGAAAGGGATAATCTGGAGGGCAGGGTCCCAGAAAGGGTCAAATCCTTGCTTCCTGATCTTGTCGGTGTCATCGCTGTACTCACCGTTTCACTCTAATAGCCATGTCTTGCAACTCGGCGGTTACTAGACGTCGCCGCAGAGCCACGCAACGAACACCTTGATGTGTTACAAAGCTCTGCAGGAAGGCCCAACTTGCCCCGGAATTTATTTCTTGTGCCCGTCGAAAACACAGACGAGCTTGGTGAAACGAGAAAAGAAGGACAGTCCGAGTCGTAGTCTTGACCTGCTACTAGTAGGCAATGGGTGTTTGATGGGTGTTGACAACGAATCACGTCATCATCAACCATCATTGTACCTACGAGACAACACCGCGACTCGCACCTCCGAGTCACTGGCAAGCGCACAAATCTTTCTCGCCTGTTCACGCTTACTCTCTCACCACCTCATGCACGCACTCCATCACTCCCACACGTACGACGGGCTCTCATGGGCCCTAGTACCATAGTAGCCGTACAAAGTTACCCGTCTTACACTTCGTCAAATAACAACCGAGCAGGTCTGTGGCAGCGTCCAAAACGGCCGGCGGGAACGGTGGACCGGGTGGCTATACCACTTCGGCGGCATTTGCGCAGACGGAGTTGCAGGGGTAAGGGCGGACCTGCAATGTGATGAGCGCTAGATCTGATCTGAGCCCTCAGCTCAGATAGTCTGTCCCCCATAGAGTCTATGTACTCGGCAATGGGACATAAACTGGCCCTGAAAAAACATTTGTCGACGAAACGTACGTTGATCTTACTCTAATAGTGCTGCTGTGGGGTGCATCCGTCACCATCGCGCCCCATGTGGTGAAAAGTGTAATCACATCGCCACCGTACATGCTGTCCCTCCCGATTTGCTTCTCAGTCAGCCTGATGGTATCATCCAGACCTTGACTTCGGGGATCTCGTCTTATCACCACACTGCCGTTCTGTGCCTCGCAATTCGCCAATACTTTGCGGTGAAGGCACTACTTGTGGAACTTGCATTTTTGTTGAGCTGATGAGTGTCTACTCTACCTCGCGGCGACGACAGGGAAGAGCCTGGGTACACTGCAATATGGGCATTGTGCCTCGCTGGTTCGATGGATGCTTCCAACTTACAGTAATTCAATCGTTATTATCACGCTCACAGGCGAAAGTCTTCTAGCCTACTAGGCCCTCATTGCCAGCAATGCCTTCGAGTGAACGAACACGCTTCTGTTGATCGACCCTTGAAACTGGCAGTGCAACCCCTTCTAGTCACATCAGCATACTGTAGCCGAGTCTGAGGCTGCCTGTCCAACCTCCGTTTGGTATAGTCCCAGAAAAAAGTATTGTAATTCCTTTTTCACTCGAGACTTGAGAGCATCTGATTGGAGGAGAGACCAACCAGATATGTGTCAAATGGTGACATTATAACTCAGCTATGCTGATGCTAGTACCAGATCAAACAGAAGAGAACCTCATGGCGACCATTTTGCCATCACTGCGTGTAAGCCCTGCAGGAGCGTCTCGTATTCGGTTCTCATGAAGGCAGGACAAATACATTTCGCGAGGATTAAACTTCCGACGTGACGTTGGGCGGGGACCGCCCAGTCTCTGACTAAAGGGGAACGGTTGTTAAATAATCCGGTGCTTGCAAGTCCCGCTCCCAGGTAAGCTACGAGATGGAAACCTCAATAACTTCTACTGCAAGGACTGGTCCAAGCCCCAGACAAGTCATGTCGTCTAGTTCGCCGAGACGATATTTTCTAGCTGCGTCTTGGCTATATGATTATTGCTGCTTGATAACGATAAGCAAGTACAAGGATTGCGCCCACGATTTATTACTGAGCGCTCAGCTTCGACGAGGCGCGATCTCGAACTTGAACGTGTTGCGCGATATAGACCACATGCTCGGAAACCTACTCTCAAAGATAGCTGGTTGTTCTGATGGCCATCATGAACGGACTGTCCAAAAGGGTTCGATCCAGAAGCTGAAGGGCTGCGGGACGGGGGGTTTACAGAAATTGATGGGATCTGGAGCTCGGAGCCTCGGAAAATAGGTCATACTACATACGTGAATACAGATCTATCACTTGTCCAGCCCCAATCAAACCATGTACCAGCGTTACTACAGGTACTAGTAGGTTACTGTAGGTAGTAGTATGAAATATCAGCACTCATAAGCCCAAATTTTATAATAAAGCAGGGACTGTTTGAAACTCCCTCCTTCAGCCTCTCCCATTCAGTTCTCTCTTGGTCCCCCGGCACTGGCATACACGCAATGGGTTCTGATCTGCAAACCAAACTGGAATGGATTCAGACGAATGATTATAGTTACCGTGCGTTCATTCTCATTTGAACACATGCACTATTTCTCTGAAGAGGAGTTTACAGTTGTGATCATCACTGCCATCGTATATGATTACAGTTGAATTTTTCCGTCTTCCAAATGTTTAGTGTTTGTTCTGACTTCAATATTTCTAGTCCTCACGTTTTCGAGTGAGGTATTACACCTCATTTCCTATGCACAGACCTCACTCTGACCGATGACATGGCCAGATAGAATACATCTGGGTTCGAAAACAACTTTTTTCGAGACGATGATCTTTCTAACACAATATGGCTGACTACAGAGCAAACCTTGGACCCTAGTGTCCATACTCTTTGTTATCGTGCGTTTTAACTCCCCCGTGGCCCGGCCCGCCCCATCACCATTATTACAATGTACACAACAGATTCGATATCTCGGACTCTGTGGCTTTGTGTGCGTTCAGGTCGTCTGATTCGTCTTGTCTCATCCAATACTAATTCTCCCTTGGTTCATCAGGATTGGTTGCCTCGGTATGTCCGGGACTCTCAATGGTTGCTCTGGCGTAAACTGACTGATATAATTTGATACAAAGGGGCGGGCACCTTTCTGCCCGGTCCTGTAAAAGTGAGATCTTCCTCCTGTCCTCCTTCACTGACCACTGACTCCCAGTAATAACCTGTAGCTGTGAGTCCGAGTCTCCGCCATCACCACTTTCACTTTGTCTGGAATTTTCGTTCATACATTGTGCCAATGAACAGATGTAAGTATTCCTACCTGTCATTACCAGGTTGAGAGATAATGATAATTCCAAGGTGGGGTGCTCGAGATCATTAGTATATGGGCAATTTATGTGTATATTTGCATCGCCGATTGTGAGTATTCATCATGTCATAATGACGTTCACCTGGACAACAAAATGGTGATGCACCATACCGATTGCACCGATTGCAGTCGTGATGATTCTACGTCTATGGGCGATGTACAATCGATCAAAGATAATCCTCGGTATACTCCTCACTTCCTATCTCGGGGAAATCATTTCATCGATCATTGCAAGCATTGCTTACAGCAATCCAAAGAGTTTGGTAGGTAAGTGGAAGCCGGTGTCAATAAGCAATGTGCCGCACTGATGTGATCTTGCAGTGGCCGTCAATCGGATCTTGGATCTCTCGTTCTGCTCGCTGGGTGAAAAATATGATAACTGGAACAAAGCGACTAGCATAACTCAACTCGTGCATGCGGGAGTAATGTGCACGCTACTGATCGTCCAGTTTACGACCCGCTCGGTTGGGATATACAGAGCTACAAAGCAGTGCCGACTCGGCCCATTTATTAACCTGCTGGTCATGGAAGGCATGGCTTATTTTTATGCGTATGTCCTCTTTGCCCACTCTAGCTCTGCAATATGGATATGGAGCTAACGCGTACGTTCGGTCGCAGCATCCTGATGTGGAACCTCTTCTATGCTTTATATAACTTTGGAGATCTTTCAGCAGTGGGTCCGAAGCAATATGTACCTCTGCTTATTGTGGAGTATGTTCCGATATCCACGCTCGCCCCGCGACTCATCTTGAGTATCCGGGAAATGTATGCGCGGCGCAGTTATTACGTCGGAAGAGGGCATGGCATTGACACGGGGTTTGGCTTAACAGCTTTATCTAGCCACGGGGTGAGCGGCCGTACTACGTCGGTCGTATTTGCGGACAGCGAGGAAAGAGAGGGATTGGGGCACGGTAGTGAAGATGATATGGCAATGGACAGGAGAACGGCGTAACTTTGTCCATATCAGAGCAGACTCTGCACTGATGTTGACATTCATGCTGTGGGGGCGCAGCCCGTCTAGCAGATAGTGTGCACTCGCTACATTTCCTTTTTTTGGTTACTGTACGATACTTATATGCGTTGATCACCCTTTCTCCACCTTTCCTCCAGTCTCGTATCACTGCGACTGGAGGTAAGTAATTTCTAAGTCGTATCTACGTTCATTCACTACTTACCTGTATAGTTTGACTTCGCTCGTAAGAGTTCAATCACTCACCTCATTCACACATGCATTGTAGCTTGTTATTCGCTGACTGCGTTTTCCAACACTGTTCCAAGCCAATTGAGTTTAATCCCAAGCTAAAAGGAGCCAGCACAAACTAGTCGTCAATCCTACTATACAAGTGAAGAGGGTATGACATATACACATGCATCGTGGCCGTTCAATCCTTCCCATATCAGTGTTTCAGGCGTTCTGTGCACCCAATTGTGTGCCCCTTCCCGTAGATGTACATCGGCACGGTCAAGAAGCACAAACACACTCCGCCATGGGACAGTAATTGACATAATAATAATAATAAAAGGCACAAACA
>JBBPLL010000285.1:0-35358 GCA_038089755.1 Leccinellum rugosiceps | reverse complement strand
GCCCACGTGCGAGGGGGGCACCGCGCGGGGGGGTAGCGCCCGGGTGGCGGCCCTTTGCGGGGGGGGGGGGGGGGGGGGGGTCAAGCGATGCCTCAACTGGAGACTACACCTCTATCACGACCGCGCCTTTCCTTTCATCATCTCGTAAACCCCCAACGGCCGCGGCATTCACAAGAACCGTGTGCGGCTTGCTCTCGTCCTTTCCCCACAGGGGTGTTCTGAGTTTCTCAAGAGCCACATACCAGACTAACCTCACCAAACCAACCCACCCAGTCTTTCCGGCACATACGTCCTCATACTGTGCCTGCGCCGCGCTCCAAGTAACACATTCAACGCCCCTCGCTGCATGTATGTGCCCGAATACGTGCAAGCTTGGTCGAACACGCCACAGCGCGGCCAAGAGCGCATAGCAACCTGTTCTGCTGAGATCGAGGTGGGAGAATGGAGGGCCATGCGTTATGACGATGTCCGTCGGAGCAGGGATAGAAGACCATAACTCTGTGGCCCGTTGGGCGACTTGGTCTGCGCCCAGGTGGGAGTAAGAACGGGGAGACAGGCGGGGATACTGAAACGGCCATGACCCGTGTTTTGGGGTATATGGGCTCCCATAGATGCGCAGCGGGCGTCCGCGCACGGTCGCCTCGGTGGACGAGTTCTCAAGATAGATGAGCGAAGGGTACGATGAGAGAGTGTGTTGACGCGTTTCTGGGTCAGCAAGCGCGGCGTCATGGTTGCCAGCGACGAATATCTTGAACGGGTGCGGATGAGAGCTCAACCAGTCAAGTGCGTCGCGCAGCTCGTCAGTGGTGCCGGAATGAGTTAGGTCGCCTGCGTGAATGAGGATGTCCCCGGCGGGGAGCAGAGGTTGAGAATGGTGGGCACTGTGTGTATCGGAAATGCAAACGACTCGTATTTCAGTTCCCTTTTTTTCTTTATTGCACGTCGTCACATTGGGCAGGCCCCACGAATATACACGCTGAGCGAGGAAGAGCAGAGGGTCAGATTTGAAGTTGTCCCAGGCCGTTGGCGGTCGACGACGGAGGAGAGCGTCGAAAGCAGACATGGCAAAAGTCGCTGTGGTTGTAACTGACACGAACCTAGTATTTACTAACCTTCATTGTGCAAATACCGGCATCTGGCACAATTCAAGCTGTTTTATGTCGAGTACAACTCAGATGACATTGAACGTTGCCAAGTCAAACTTGAATCATGGGCACGCTCTCAATGAGGAGACATAGTTGACCGTTCGAGGACTCAGTCGGCCATGAAGAATCGAAGATATCCGAGTTGTACGACTAAACACTGACGCCTCGGCGAATCTCACCTCCTCGACGATGTCACATGCGCTCACGGTGCTACTTACGTCGGAGCGTTAAAATGTTGTAAGGTAGATAGACCGGGGACCTGTCTTGTTTATGTCCGTGCACCTCTAACCTCGACCGTCATGACCTCTGCAGAAGAACGAGAGCCGCTACCTCCATCCGTGTCGGAGCTCCTGGCGAACCGAGGAAAAGCCCGGGCGCGCTATCCCATCCAGCGCCCATCCTACTGGCGCACGTCGCGCGTGCACACACAGAGCACCTCCGAGTCTCCCCAGTCCACGCAGGCCCACGCCTGGTCCATCCTCTCCCGTCTGTCTCCATGGCGTCCAACCACCACCACCACCACCAACACCCCAGCACTAGCCGACACCCCCTCCGCCTGCCTCTACCGTACCTACGAGTTCTTCGTCCTCGGCTGGACCACCGCATTCCGCAACGAGCTCGAGTACTTTTGCTGCACCCACCCCGACTGGGCCGTCTCCGCCCTCCCGGATCCTGCAGACCACACAGACCCGACGCGGTACGCCGTGCTCGCTGTGCTTACCCGGCTCATGTGTGACGCGTTCAATCGTCGCATCGAGCGCGGGCTCCCGCGCAACGCGCCTCCCATCATCCTAGATTTTGCAGAACTCCGAGCGCGCCCCAAGGTGTATGAGAGTCCTCCGGAGTGGGCTGAGCGCGTGCCAGCCTTGCAGGACAAGGTGTTCATACCTGACGTTGAGGGGAAACACATGCCAGAGGACGATTCAGAGGTTAGCGGGGAGTTCAAGGCTATGAATATCATCGCGCAGATGCCGCATATTCATTTCGTCTAGTTCTTGGCTCCTTCTCATATGCATCAGACCTACCTTTGATTAACGATCGATCTAACCAGTTAGTGGTCAACACATTAAAATTTGATCATTACCACATGTACCCAAAGATCACCAATTATATCTATTACGATTAAACGTACGCCTATGTTTGATGCTTGTTAGGGTGAAACAACGGGCAAAACAGTATAAGGAGTGGCACATCAGAAGAGAGAAATTCGGACATTATGTGTCTCAGACATATGCGATACATCCATTTGCAGAAAGAAGAAAACAGAAAAAAAAAGTGAGTAAAACATCAGATCGAAACAAATTGTAGTCGGTTGCATTGATCCCAGCGCTGACTCACGTTGATGTCGTCCATTGCGCGAGACCGGGGAGGCCCCGTCTCCATCTTATACTAGACCCCATCTCCGAACTAGAGAAGACGTAACTGGGCCCGTCCTCGCCCTCTTCACCTTGACTTGCTAACCATTTTCGGCCTTGACTCGCGCCCCACGACGAATCTCCCAAGTCCAATCGGCTAGTAGGAGGTCCTCCGAACGGACTCGCCCTGCCACTTCTAGGCGATGTAGTATGGCCGCTAAATACCTGGGACGGATGTCGTTGAAGATGTTTTCGTAAACTTTGAATAGAATGCTGTCGTCGAGCAGGGACGAGCAACCGATCTAAACCGAGCTCCCCTTCGTCGTCTTCGTCTTCTTCTTCTTCGTCATCATCATCGCTGTCGTCGGGCCACATTCCCCTAGGGTAGGCCTGTGCACTACCCTCCATCCCCCACCCGCTCGCATAACGTTGACGCGGTGCCATCCAATCGTCATTCTCCACTTTCGTTCGGGCAAGCGACGGCACGACACCAGCATCCCGATCCTTTCCTCTCCCCCGATTCCTCAGCTTATCCCCTTCCCTTCTTTTCCCACCGCTCCTCGTCGTTCTCCGGTCGTCCTGTGCACCGCCCCGCACACGCGAATTCCCGCGTGATGTGGGCGTGGAACGACACATGACCCTCGTGCACGACACTTGCCCCTGGCTCGTCCTCGCTTTCACGTCCTGCACCTGCACGCAAAGCAATGGTTGCTTCGTCCTCCCTCTCTCTTTCCTGTTTGACTTGTCCGACAATGCACAACTATTTCGCGTGGACGCCATGGACGCGGCGTCCGATGCAACGGCAACCGGGCCGCCTACCCCACTTAACAGGGCTTTGGCGACCGATTCGATCCAGTTCCGTGGGAGCGGTGGGTGTATCTCGTGCCCATTCTCGTCTATGGGAACGTGAGATTGCGGTCCGTGGTCGGATTCCGCGATACTTTCTTCATCGTTGAGGATGAACATGCGACCGGAACTCTTTCGGTGACCATGTCTAAGCGCATGCGACCGCAGTGACGCCTCCGATAAAGATGGGTGCTTGATGAGTGGCTGGATGTTCGGTGCTGAGGCCATATGGCGGAGATATGCACGAGCATTGGGCTGATTCGGCTTAGTAGATCCTGATTTGGATGAGTAATTATTAACCGGATGGTGATGGTTATTACGAGGGTGATGATGCGGCATCCTCAGGTATGAATGGGGATGGTGAGGCAGTTCATGAGACGACCGATGGAGCTGTACGACCTCGTGCACATGGTGGCGCTGCGACGCATCCTCAGGGGACAGGTCGACATGGCTGGTCCGTCGACGCATGTTCTCCGACGAGCCGTGACGGGAGAGCGAAGTCCTCGACGCAACACGTTTGACCTGGCCGTCCTTGGCTTGCAGGGTACGAGCGAGCGGCGAAGGCGGAGTCCATGCATGCACGTCAGAAGGCGTGTCACTGTTCTCCAAATGCGCCACTGGTGTCTCGCAAGCGAGGCTCGAGCCCCGGCCAACAAGCCCAGTGATGAAGTCGACGACAGCCCCGACGCTTCCGCGCATGCCACTGTTCCCCGCACCGCCGACCTGCTTTTCGGCGGCAGACCGTGCAGCGATACGGTCTGTTTCGGGAGTGAAGACGCGGGTCTCCTTGTACCCGGCCTCGCGGAGGAGATCTTCAAGGCGCTCGTACGTGTTGGACTTGCCACGGCGGTGGAGCGGGACTCTGCCGAGTGAGTCTGGATAACGGTTCGCTGTACGTCCCCTCTGAGGCGTTGTCAGGATGACAGGAGGGGAAGTCGTGTGGGCAGAGGTGGGCGAAGGATGTATTGACGGGTCGTCATCTCGCAAAAGGGGTGTGCGAGAGAGCGTGGGCTGATGGAGACATGAGTGTTCGATTAGGCTGCCCAGGAATGGGAACGGCGTACACGTACGATGTCGGGTTGACGACCACTGGTGCCTCGTGCTGGTACTGCAGTCATGATCCCGGTGTCTTGGCTGGTGAAGACTAGACTATTTAGAGCACGCGCGCGAGGTGTAGGACGTCGGGGGGCCCTCCCGCTACCCGAGGAATTTAAGGAGGGGGGAGGAGTGGAATGGTGGAATGAGAAAAAGCCTGGAGGAATACTTGGAGTTGTCGATGATACTTATTTGTCGGGTGAGATTTGGCTTTTCTCCATCGAATGTGACTGTGGTCACATGTGTCATACGTTCTGACTAAGGCCCAAGTACCGAGCCAAAACGAGTTACGCATCCCCGACGCTGTACATTGATAATTGATATCGACACCTGTCACTACCCGGGCAGCTTTGGCCTCTCGTGCCAAACATACAGATCAAAGCGAAACACGCTTTCTCCTGGTCCAGCTATCATTGTTCAGTGTTGTTTCTCGAATTCGACCTTTTTCAACGTGTCACACCGCTGTACGCATAGCCAAAGCTCGCCAACTTACATCGCCACTACTAGTTTGTCAGATCACACGGACACGCGAAGAAGAATAGCCAGACGTACGAAACGTGTTGGTGTATAATTTGCTCTTGCACAGGTGAAGCGGCATCCTGAACCGCCAGAATTGAATGCGATCATCAACACCACTCCGACGAATCGGTGGCTCTCATACCAGTACAACCCAGATTTGTCACAGGAAAAGGCAGCCAGCATACCAATTTGGAAGATGGTGACAAGAATTCCACGGGTCAGCACGAAGAAGAACAACCGCCGGATCCGCAAGTGTGTCCTGTGAGTGATATAAATCAGTCGACCGACCTTCGCATCGTGCCGCGAACTCACTTCTGGATTCCACCAGGAGTCGAGGTAAGAATGTAACAGAGGGTGACCGTCGAGATCAGGTCACCTAATACCACGAATCCCTCTTCCGCGTAAGCCGGGACCTATGCGAATTGCACTTGGTCGTGGAACGCCAAGAACAGCGATGCTACTTACGACAAGCTTGAGGCTTCCATGTTTCTGAATTGGCAAGATGTGCACGTATACCATTCTCGCTACACAAAACAAATTCAGCGCGATAATCATCTCAGTATGACGATCCACTGACCTAAACCAATCCCTATCGCATCCTGTCGTGATTTACGTTTGTTCCATAATCTAGGAACGCACCTAATCCTCCAATAGCAGTGACGATCTGTGCAAATCCGGTCAGTCTCAGCAATACGACTCGGTATGCATTTATGTAAGGAACTGACAATGAACAACGGCAGACCCACGTTGAGCTGCGTCAAAATAGGGTATTGTCGCATAACTGCCAAACCTGTTGAGAAATATTCCAGGAAGTCGCGGAATGCTTGCTTGCCTAAGTAGATTCTAGTAGCGAAGAAAATTTGCACCCTGGAAGAGAGTTTAGTCATGTCCCCATCGACCAACGTTTTCCGTACGTCGCAGTGACCACAGAAGTCGTTCCAAATTCTAACCACATCGTACTGGTGATTCTGGGTTTAACCGCATGCCTCTTGGATAGATTGACCACGTACTTGGGTACGCTTTCTAGCGCGGTGTAGTTGCCAAAGTTCACCAGCTAGGGCCATAAACGGGTAGGAGAGGGAAGCCTCGTCAACATGCTTGAATGTGACTCACAAAGTAATAGTACATTGTCATTGCGATCAAGGCGGTACCCAATGTATCAACAGCTCTGACATGACTTCAAAAAGGAAAGCTCTCCGGGTCAAGTTTGGGTTTCACATACATGACAGCTAAGACCTGCGATGGGTTAGTATTGGACAGCGTCAACACGGTATTACATATCGAACTGCACGAACCACTCCATGGAAGAGGGCAGCGTCTTTGTTCCGACTGAAATAAATGCACGTCTGGACGTACGTCATTCCGAGAAGCCTGAGTAGGAGAAACGCGTCGGGCAATCCGGTTTGCGGGGAAGATGAACCGCTCACATCGTATTGATCACGAAGCCTATTCCTCGTATTCAGTACAATGTATTTTGAGACGACATAAGGATTGGCATCACCCCAATAAGTTGGTCCATAGTAGTTGATGATGCTGAACATGGTCCAAACAGCCGTCGATCGTGGATATTCTACAAGAACTCTCGTCTGTTAGGAGCACGAGAGTGGGCGTTTTTAAGCGAAACACCCTTGGGGTGCCCTCCGAATTGGCGAGCGGACTAGGCTCCAAGTCGTCACCCTGTGGATACGTAGTGACTCAGAATGTTTGCGAGCATCATCCGAATCTTACGTCTAGTGCCTGCCGACGATACAACTTCCCGGGACATGGTGGTGGGAGCGGAATAGAAGCCGGACCACTTAGATGTCAAGGATTTGATTACTGGGAACAACCTCGCCAGCGTTCGGACTTGTCAGTTCGGGACCAGAGTCTGGATTAAGTATCATGATGTTTAGGACATTGACGCCACATTAGGGTCTACAACTTGAAGGAGTATTCGGATAGCCGTAGAACGGGATCCCAACATAGGAAGACATTACCTGAGAAGGTCATATTGGAAACGAAATGGAAATCAGATGGGTCATGAGTACGTGCCTGATTCACAAAATAAAAAAGGTCCCCCTAGCGTCATTGCTGCATCGGATTCGGAGCTAAGATGATGATTGAAGATGCCATGACACGGGTGATCATGCCAGTCCCTGGAAAATGTCCACCATGAAAGCAGGTGGGTTGGTCGTTGACTCTGGGACCCATCAAGCTTCAACGTAGAATGGAGCCCAGTGGTTCAACTTGCGTAAGTGGTCATTGTGAAGAGCAACAGAATAAGGTTAGACTTCAAATAGCGACCAGCACGGACAATGGCCGTGACTCCGGCCACGGCGTGAGTGCCGAGTGACGAGAGCACATGAGATTCATGCAGAAATCCCAAGGATGCCACCAAAAAAAATCTTAGTACCGAATCTGTTTTGGAAATTGGAACACTCTACCGGGAGTAGACGTCGATGTACATGTTTATAGAACGTGATAGTAACTTTATCGTCCCTCTATTTCTATCCTTGTTCGTTTAGGCTGAGGCTCTCACTGTGACCCCAAGTTTAATTAGTACTAAATGTGAATATCGAAAGCTGCTGGGCCATCGATATTGATACAACACCTGTCACACTGGCACTAGTTTCATGTGGAGTCGATTACGACACGAACGACGTTCATATCCGATGGCCCGACCATCTCGATGCATAATCGTTCAATGTTCTTTCTCGAATTGACGAATATAACGACATGACTAGTTGAAAATGGTGACTGGTTGTTCCTCTTACCGGTACCACCCAAAACTATTATGAGATAAGGCAGCTAGTATGCCACGAGTCAACACGAGAAGAATGGCTGCCGGATCCAAGATTCAGTCCTGAGTAGTGTGAATCAGTTGACAGATCTTCGCGTCGTACCTAGCACCCGTGCGCGAGCTTACTTCTTGACTCCACCAGGAGGTGTGGCAAGAATGTAGCACAACATGGTGCCACGAATTCCCTCTCCTCCACGTACATCTCAACCTATATTGCAAGTTTACAACTCGTGTTTGGTAGGGAGACGTCAAAGAAAGCACATCCGCCTATCATGAGCTTGGCGCTTTCGTATTCCTGGATTGGCAAGACGAGTAAAGGTAGCAAGTTATCAAACTGCGTCAACACTGAACATCGACGCATAACTTCATGATCTGTTGAGGGATGGTCCAGGAAGCCTCTAGAGGTTTTCTCACTCAAATGTATTCTAGTATCAAAAAACATCTGCACCCTTGAAAATATTTAGTCACATCACCGTCGTCCAGCAGTGGCTTTTCGTACGTCGCAGTGACCACAGAAGTGGCTCCGACTTTTAGCCACATTGTACTAGTGATCTTGCGTCTAATTGTGCCACTGTTATAGTAGATTGACCACGCACTTGGGGGTGCTCTCCAGCGTTAAGTAGTTGCCAATTTTCACCAACTGGGACTATTTGATGTTAGGAAGAAATGCCCCACCGGCATACTTGAACGTCGCTTACAAAGTAATAGAATATCGTCACCGGCATCAATACGCATACAGTACATACTATGCTCATAATGCATAACAAAATCTCATAATGCATACTACCGAAACCTAATTATTTTAGCCCAGAGTGTATGAAATCCTAATATGCATTATGAGAATTTCTTATGCGTTATGAGCATACTGTATGTACTGTAGAACATTTACCAAGTCGAGCGTGAATTTTACGTACATGACTGACACGATCTATAATGCATCAGCGTTCGATGAAGCATGACCGAAGCATGACATAGCGAGCAACGGCGTAGTATTACGAATCACTGCATTAAGGGGCAGCATTATTTCGACCAAAAATAGACACCCGCCTGGACGACATCGAGAAGCCTGATAAAGAAGAAACGCGTCAGGCCGTCCTGTTCCCCGCGGAAGATGAACATCTCTCACCTTGATGACCACGAAACGTATCGCCCGCACTCAGTACAGTCCATTCATGACACCATAAAATTACGTCGCCTCAATGAGTGAGCGCATAGTAGCT
Organism: Leccinellum rugosiceps; assembly: GCA_038089755.1. Classification (NCBI taxonomy): domain Eukaryota; kingdom Fungi; phylum Basidiomycota; class Agaricomycetes; order Boletales; family Boletaceae; genus Leccinellum; species Leccinellum rugosiceps. The sequence continues at coordinate 26,399 of JBBPLL010000285.1, read as the reverse complement.
GATCAGGTTAAATGCCATTCGAACGGTTGTTGATCAAGGTCCTTCGCCAAGGGGTTTTGTCTGTACGGACGTACGAAAAGGCAGGATCTGTTTTTTAAAGTACAACCCTTGCGATGCCCTCCAAATCGGTGAGTATACAGGGCACTTCGTCGCTCCGCGGGTAACAAGGGTAGAATCGTTGTCAGTGGGAAATGCACGTATCAAGTTCCCTTTCTTCAGGAACTTCGCAGCAGCATGAATCTGGGCGTACATAGTCAGAACATTTGCAAAATCTTGCCCGAGTCTTGTGTCCAACGTCAGCTGAACGGCGATGATACAGTTTGACTTCCCCGCCGTCAACCCGCTTAGGTATGGACCACCATTTGATCGTTGGCAAAACTTTCCCTGCTTCAGGATATATTAGCCTCCGAGATGTGGAACGTGACACGTTGAGGTCACCTTACGAACGTTTGAACATCGGAGAGCGCCATTGGCCCAATGGCCCAATATCGATGTACGAGGATGTATAACTGGGAATGTCGGATTGGAAACGTAGCTGTAGAAATCATACACTTCCTAGTTAGTATGTACGTAACTCACTCAAAGAAAGTTCCAAATGTATTTCCCGACAGATAAATCCACGATTTCCAGATTCAGGGCCAAGGTTCAGGGGGGAAAACACGGGTTGATCGCGGTTCCTGGAAAATGTCGACCTTGAGAGTATCTGCACAGGTCTCAAGCCAGGATTCCTGGGAGTGATTCCTGTCTATAGGGAATCAGCTCGAATGCACCGGTCAGATGAGAGGGTTTCGCTCGACTTGCAGCGCGCTCCGCAGAAAGTTTTAAGTCGACTTCACAACCAGTTAGAGCTCATGGTGGACGTATGTATGACACTAACACGAGCCGCGTCTCGACGGCTCGTAGCGCAGATGAGATTCTATGACCCTTCAAGGCAGGGTGGAACGTGGTAGCTGATAGGAACAGAAAAAAACTCACCTTGGTGACAATGACTTTCTGGTGAGGATCAGTAAAATGTGCACACGCACAAGCTGTGACACGTGACTGATTCTCTCTGGAACTGCCGACTCGTCGGACTCTGTGGGTCTGTGACGGTGATCTGCAGTCAAGAAATGATCGTTCCTCTTCCTGTAAGCACTTTTCTCATTCTCAACGTATAGAGTATGGTAGATGCTGAAACTTGAACGGTCGCGGGTCTCTGTATGGGACTCTCCGGTGTTCTTGACTCGATGATTGTGGGGTAAATTTTTTTATCCATTATTATGTACGTGGTAACGATTGCATGAGTCAAGCCGAAATTCGAGGGAGAATAAACCGTAGCGTGGCTCAGAGATGGAAGACGATATCAATGATCAAGCAACTTCCGATGTCGAAATGCTTGCGGGAGTGGCCGGGACTCGAAGAAGAATGTCATTTTCAGTTACTATTGTAAGACGTCTAGGACGTGACTCGGGTACGAAATATATCCTAAATACCGCAACGCGCCTGTCAGTATCTCAAAATGAACAGCGTCGACGGTCAGACGTCTAAATCTATTATGTGTGTAGTAGTCCAATCGTTATTCTTCAGTGCCTTTCCTCGAATTGAGCCTTTTTGAATACGTCACACCTCTGCATTTATAGCCAAGGCTCGTGAACTTACATAGCAACTGCTGTGGTCGTCAGATCACGAATACGCGAGGAATAATAGCCAGACATACGGAATGTGTTGGTGTAAAGTTTACTCTTGCATAAGTGGAGAGACATCCTAAAATATCAAATATGATCAACTCCCTTGCGAATCGATTTTTCCTCTTACCAGTACAGCCCAGAAGAACTACAGGAAAAAGTCACCAGTATACCGATCTGCAACACGGTGACGAGGATGCCACGAGTCAGTACGAAGAAAAACAACTGCCGGATGCGACATTGGGTCCTATAAGTGATATGAATCAATCGACTGATCAGCACGTCGCGCCGTGAACTCACTTCTTGACTCCACCAGGAGTTGACGAGAGAATGTAGCAAAGTGTTACTGTCGAGATCAGGTCACATAATGCCACGAATCCCTCCTCTAAGTACGCGGCAGCCTGCGGAATTCGGATTTGGTAGAGAAAAGCCAAGGCAAGCTGTACCACCTACAACCAGTTTGGCACTTCCGTATTCGCGCATTGGCAAGAGGTGCACGAAAATCATTCTTGCTGTACAGAACAAGTTCAGCGTGATAGTCAATCCAGGGTGATGATCCATTGACCCAGACCAGCCCCTATTTCATGTGGTTGGATTCGTGTTTGCTCAAGAATCTGGGTACATACCTAATCCACCCATAGCGAGAACAAACTGTAAATCCAGTCAAATCTCAGTAGTACGGTACATATGTTCGATGAACTGACAACGAGCAATGGCAGGAACTTATTGAACCGCGTCAAGACGGGATATTGTCGCATGACTTCGTATCGCGTTAGGCAGCAATTCAAAGTGGCCAGAAGTTTGCTCACTCAGATAAATTCTGGTAGCAAAGAAGATTTGCACCCTTGAAAGAAGATTAGTCGCGTCACCATCTAAAATTAGCTTTACGCACGTTGCGGTGGTTATACCAGTCACTCCGAACTCAAACCACAGCGTACTAATGATGTGTCTGATCACGTCGCCCTCAGTCAGATTGGCGCCACCTACCTGGGGACAATCCTTAACACCGAGTAGTTGCCAAAATTCACGAACTAGGGTATCCGAGGGTAGGACACACCCTGCTAGCACGCTCGAATGTTACTCACAAAGTAATGGTACATCGTCGCTGAGACCAACACGGTACCCAACGTATCGAGAGTTCTGGTGCGACTTCAGAAAGGTGTGCCGGTCGACTTTAGGCTTCACATACATAACTGTCACGGTCTGCAAATTACATCAGTATTCAACACAGTCAAATCGTCATCGCAGAATACATTGCGTGTCGGACAATGGTGTACGAACCAATACATGGAAAAAGGCGGTGTCTTTGTTCCGACCGAAATAAATGCACGCCTGGACGTATGTCGTTCCGAGAAGCCTGAGCAGAAGGACTACGTTATATTATCATATTTCCCAGGAAAAATGAACTGCGTACATTGTGCTGACCACGAAGCCTGTCGCCCGTGCTCAGTATTGTCAATTCGCGACACCATAAAGATTCACGTCACCCCAATAAGTGGGCCCATAGTAGTTGATCAGGTCGGATAACATCGAAATAGCCGTAGATCGCGAATTTTAGACAGGGGACTTCGTTTTCACAGACGTACGAAAGGCAGTGAGCGTTTTTAAACAAACAACCATGAGCCTGTGGCCTTCAAATTGGCGAGTGAAGTGGGCAGTTTGTTGCTCTGTAAACAACAGGGATGAGGTACATTGTCAGTGGGAAAGTGTGCATCAAGGTTCGCATTTCTCAGGAACATACTAGATCTGAACGTGCTATATAGTCGGAACGCTTTTGACTGTCCTCACTAGCAGTGCCTTCAGCCGAACGCCTGTCAACGATCCACTTTCCGGGAAGTTAGTGGTGACATGGGGATAGAAACTGGTCTGAGCAGGCATTCTAAGACCACTGTGATCCATTTGATCGTTAGGAAAACTTTGCCGTCTTTGGGAACTACTGTATTAGCAGGCCGACCCACTGAGCATGTCTGTCGCATCGGACCACCGTAGAATGTAACTCCAACTCATCACCTCGGAAGGCCTTTTTGAAAAAAGTGTCTAGCACGTGCCTGACTCGAAAAGAGGGGGTAAAGCTTTCCTGTCATTCCGATGACGTGGGTGATCGCGGTTCCTGATAAAAGTTATCCTTGAAAGTCTTGCACAGATGGGTCAGGGTCTCCTACTACGACGGTCTGACCAAGCATTGGGCGAGGTGACAATCCGTTCACTCAACTCGCCGTGCGGCTGAGCCAGCAGCCTCATGTCCGACGGCATGCGAACCTCCGTGACAGAGCCTACCATAGTACTAGAGGATGACACAAGCTCTGTCTTGACTGTCGGTGTGGCTCACGACCCTTGTATAATGGAGCTTGACAGTATTCCGTAAAAACTGCCCGATTTGATAGAGTAACAGAACATCCTCACATAGTGACTGCGGCTTGATGACACGGTGAAGTCGGTCAGCGACAAAAAGGTATGTATGCGCAGATTAGCATGGCCTAACTTACTAACTTTGCACGAGTAGCAATCTACCACAGTGACATAATGTCTCAGTACGAGACATAAACAGTTTTTACGCCACATACATGTATGGCAAATAGTTGCCGTGCCATCGCCTGTCCGGTGAGTACGTAAACCCATAGCATCATGACGAGGATTCCATGGCAAAAGTTCTGAAGTTGAGTAAGGTTGACCGTACCTGTTTCAAGGCCCGAATCAATTCGTGTTTCCCCAGGTCATCGGTAGCTTGACCCTATTCTTAGTACTGCACATGGAGATACGGGAAGCTTGACAACGCACAAAAGACCTCAAACTCATGGAAGCGGTCCTGAAGCTCTCTCGAACGATGAATTATGTAATTCAACGCCGTCCTTGATATCGAATTATTCGTGTCGTTGTCAAGGACTGCAGACCATTGGAGAGACCCAGTGAGAATACTACCAGCTACCCGCAAAGGTGACGACACGACACCGTTAGTACGCTCTGGTGAGACAATCAGCAACCTTGGCAACCCACCTCGATCCTCGACCTGTACTACTAGTACCGCCAGACTGTTTAACATCCGACCTCTATCATGTGCAGTGCTCACAAGAAAAGGATCGACCATTTCTTGAGTCACCGTTGAGTGGCAATCAAACCGCCTGACTTGTACATGCTGGATGATACGAGGGCGAAGGTATCCGGGTCTCGCCCAGTCAAGGCCCTTACTGATCCTATGTCCGAGTCATTTTCCGTAATCAGAAGCTAGCGCTGTTGATGAAGAATGGGTTGGATAGAAAGTTCCTGCAGCATCACTGGCACGACACCCAACTCTGGGTACACGACAGGAGCACACGAGATGCATCGCAAGTCGAGGGAGGATTTGCAAGTTTAAACCATCACGACATCCTTCCCTCGATTTGCATCCCTGTCGCTCCAGAGTCCAGGTTGCAAGTACAGGAACCGTGACTTCTTAGGCTCAGCTACTAACCGACCCGTGGTTATGTCTGATATGTTGGTAATGCATTTCAGCCTGAGTGATTTCACCAGCATGTTTGATTTGGGGATCACGAAGATACGTTCCAATTGAGACCCGCCGAGACAATAAGCTCTAGGAAAGGATTAGGGACATCGGCACCTCACTTGTAAATACCAGGCGACACAGCTGGTACCCCTGAGACTATTGGGCAAGTACTGCCTCAACTGTGACGGAAGTGATGGTTCAAGAAGCTGAAGTTTCGAAGAGGTAGCTAGCTTGTAGTAGCTGGTCACTTTGTGTACTACTTACGGGGAACAACTCGAAATTCCAACTCGGAGCGCGTTAATTGGCCGGTGGGAACTTGACGGCAACTGACCTGCTTCGTTTGGTCTCAGACACCGTGATTATTGAAGTATACCACTCTCACTTACCATGGCCAAATTCTACGACGAAATACCCGAGTGGCTCTTCGAATGGATCCAGAAACAGCACATATTCTGGGTTGCCTCAGCTCCCCTCAGTACCCAGGGCCACATTAACGTCTCGCCCAAGGGGACAGCAGAATGTTTCCACGTGGTCAATTCGAAACAGGTCTGGTACGAGGACCTAAGCGGTAGCGGTACGATCTGCACCCCCCATGGAATTACATAGAAGTGCCTGACAGTGGTTGGGTGGATTCATCATGCAATATTGCAATGTGGCAGACAGGCGTTGAGACTATCTCACATATCCGCGAAAACGGCCGAATTACCGTCATGTTTTCCGCATTCGAAGGCCCCCCGAGAATTCTAAGGCTCTTTGGCAGCGGTAAGTCTCCTCCGATATACCATCTTGGCCTTGGATGTGCCGATCATGCTGAGTCGTCGTTGCAGGTACCGTTCACGAATATGGGACTCCTGAGTACAACGCGTTGATCCCTGCTGAGACGCGCAAGCCAGGCTCGCGTGCAGTAATCGTCGTTGACATCTACCAAGTTGGCACGGTGCGTCCCTCACCCAACCCCTGAAGGGGATCGCTTACCATATTAATATACATGCATTGTTTATATCCCCGCTCCGCGGTGATTACACATGCAGTCCTGCGGTTATGCAGTCCCTCTGTACGACTTCGTGACACATAGAACACAGCTCCTCAGGGTTTTTGACAAATTCGAAACCGAAGATCGATTGCTCGCCGCTTCCAGCGCCCCAGCACTCAAAGCTGAAAACTCACTTGTTTCTCCATGCGACACCAATGATCATGATCTCAAAGCAAAGGGCACAACACCACCTCGTATGTCGCTCCGCGCATACTGGCTCTTGAAAAACATGCGCTCCTTGGATGGTTTACCAGGCCTCGCTACAGCGCCTGGTGCTATTTTCACCATGACGCCCCAAAGTCGTTTTGATAAAGAGGTTCGGCCGATGATGCGTAACAGAAGGGGTCCGGTAAAGGATATACAGGGGTGGATGTTCGGTGATTACTTGGGTTTTACCTCTGGTTTCATGTGCGGTGGTGTCGCCATCCTTGTGTTTGCCATTGCTCTAGGCAAGTTGAGGCTGTGAAAAATAAACATCGGGGTATCCAAACGCATACCACACATACGTTCATGCATTTATGAGAATTGTACATTACCATCGTGAATTTTTGCTGGGAAGGAGGGCGCAAGCGATGACCCCCCGGGGCTATGCCATTGAGTGTACTGTGTATCTGTGGTGACCATAAGTACGACAAATTCTAATTGGTGGGTTCAGAAGCGAGGCTCCGTGCTTACGTAGTAGAGATTCTCCCGTATACGACACGATCTGATCGAACATCAGACGACCTGGACAGGGACCACTCGAAGATAGAAAATTAATCTCAAAACATCCTGGGCGCAAAGCAGGGACGATGAGACATCGACCTTGAAGTGTCCAGCCAGGGCTAACCCTAAATGGTGGTTTGAATTCTGGAACACCGAACATTTATACGCCACATACCTGGAAGGACGAAAATAAAGATACAGATATCGAAAGTCCTACGACCTAACAATTCGTTACTCACAAACGGTCGTAGCACCATCATTCAACTATGACCTGTGATAGCAAGCGTGAAGAAAGAAGTCGAAGCAAGGTTAGTTCTACGATAATATGCCAGCTCGACAGCAGAGCTCTCCCTAGTAAGCTCCCAGGCTTGAGAGGAAGAGGAAGTAGAATTGAGTATCCCGTGATGCTGTCAAGCAGAAGCACTGGCGGATACTCCAATAGACGTTGATTCGTTCCAAGCCGCATCCCTGGCGTCCGGACGGCTCTTTCTACCAATCACAATCTGAGTTTGTTCGTAAGCCTCTGGTAGGATTACTTGGTATGGTGGAGGCTTAGAAGCGTACCGGCACGCCGCAAGAAATCGATCATCGCAGTGCAGGGCTTCTCCAGAATTCGTGAACAGCCATACGACGTTCTCCGTTCTGCCTCGGACTCCAAGAGTCCGTGAAGAAAAAATCAGGACCGACCTCCTACATCATGCCAAGTCATAGGATGTTCGACGTTACTTCCACCGACCTTCCGGGTTTTTTATTTCACAGAATTTAGGAGCGGGTCCAGTATAAACGTTGAGACTGGTGTGTGGGGAAGGGAAAGTGATACAGTCGACTCCCTCATAACCGATAACCCTTCGGAGCCACCTGTCATGTAAACTACAAAAAATGTCTGAAAACATTTGGTGAACAGATTATAGTAAGACATCTTAGCTACATTTTTCCCTATACAGCATACCCCGTTCGATTGATGGTGCAGCCTCTAGAGTGTCAGAAATGGATTCGGTTAGGTATCGGTTATGAGGGAGTTGACTGTACTGCCCTCACCCGGACTGCACAGGATGTAACAAGTATTAGATAAGCACAAGCCAAGTGCTTCTGTGCTCCTTCCCAACCATCATTTCGAGCGGTCCTATCCTATTGCCGCCAACTGCTGAGCACACATGTAATGAAGTTCAGAGGTAGCTTCAAGCTTCTTGCAAAACTATTTTGCCTCACGGACCGTCGACTTGATCCGCGGAAGTCATAAGCTAACCGATCTTCTCGGCGCGTCTCATGCAAACCTTTTTTTCTTCGAGAGTACGAAAAGAAAGGGACCCTTTCTGATGAGTCCCTATAGATCCAGATTCCATTTTATAGATTCCATTTTATCAGACCACCCTGTGACACCTGTGGCCGTTACTAGGCCACCCCCTCCTAGTGTCTGACCAACATCGCGGGCGACCGTGGTTCGACTGACTCGATATGCGTCATGTGTCACCGACCGCAGCATGACAATTGGAATCGAAGACGGGCTCTTATTATGCATTGTGGACAATAGGGGGAAACACGGTCGTCGAGGCCCGTCATGGGGCTGGTCCTCCGATCTTGTTGCCACTCTAGTAAAAGAACGTGCATTTTTCCTTCATACAGACCGCAGCCCGTATCCCGAAATGGTGCACGTCCCCCAAGGTTTGACCGCCCTGGCACGCTGACATGACACGCTCAACGCCATCTCCTGACTCCTGAGCCTAATGCTTTGCGATGTCCCTTGTTTTATTATTGGATTGCCAGCTGACCCCTTTTCTTCCGACAAGAATGAGGGTTTTTGGGTAAATGATGGTAATTTCCAGGTCTCCACCTATAGATAGCTGAGATAGTCGATCGATCACCAAGGCTTCAGTGCGATCGAGGTGTAAACTTTGTGTGTACCCGGCGACCGAACCCCGTTGCTCACATCATCCTTTCCAGACTGATTGATGATATTATTAACGTGTGACAGGCGGACGGATGGACGGAGGCGGTTTCGGAGTCGCGCCTCCGAGTCCAGTCGTGCCGCGATAACATTGTTCTGAGACACGTGAATGGTGAATCGGGCCGGGACCAGCATGTGATTTGTGATGATAGACTATCCTATATGCAGTTGGCAACCAAGATCTTCTCTGCGTGTATGGGCGCGCTAGCATAGCGCTCATGGTATAAATTTGTACGCGACCTGATCGTGGTCACGGGCATAGTATGATAGCGTGCACATTGCATGGCATGTACGTATCTGGCGTAGATATCTGTGTATCGATGTATTGGGACTCATTGAATGTCACAACCATGCGTTGCAACTTGCAAGCGAAGGCGACGATCGCAGATCGGCGGCGTTGTTGGTATGCTCGTGCGGCTTTCGACCGAATGCATTACAATGCACTACCCGTGTATACAAGTCCATAATATATCGAATCGTCTTCGTCATCTATCGATCGTCAACTTTTGCAACGTCGCGCCCGACTCAGAAGATGAATCCGGTGACGTGACGGGTGCTCCGAGTCCTCATCGCCATCATGCATTGCATCAATATCAATGAGAGTCCACATACGCTGAGTCGGCATGTGTCAACATACGACAGGAAGTGTCGAAGTCACACTGGCAGACACAGGAAGGGTCAGAAGTACACGGATTGTGAAAAAGGCCTAGTGTACTAGGCTCCGCAGCATGTATTACGCCCTCGCACGGCTTCCCCAGCCCGTAGGATTTTAAAAAATCGACAGAAAAGCTTATTTGCCAGAAAAATTCGGACAAAGAACCACGTTGGAGTAGCATCCCCGGCTCATCGCGAGATCTGGATCGCAGGATCATATTATCGTATTAATAGACGCAAATTGTACATATAAGATAGGCTAGCAACTGCCAGTTACTTGCACGCGGTGTACGCCCACACACTGCATGTGATTGATTAGATAGCATGATATGATTGGCGTAATAGCGCGCATGTGTTGGGCATGTACCAATTGAATGTGCGCATGATGCTGACCCATTTCGAGTTTCCGTGATTGGCTGTTCCGGAAATAATAAATAAAACTTTCTCCCTCCTCCATATTATCTCCGATGACAACTACTAATAGGTAATGATTATGATGACAACATGATAGCGTCCGAGCGTCCGACCAGGTCGGCCGTTGTATGTATGGGGTATCCAGTGGACGAATGGCAGTGACCAATGGCAATGCGTGTGGAGTAAATTCAATAAGGCTCGGAGTTATAGGCTTACGAGGGCGCTCGCCTATCTCTCGCTAGCGAGGATCCCATATGTACATACTCGTATAGTCCTGGACCGTCACTCTTCGAATTCCGAGTCCGTTCGTGATGGCCCGTTTGATGCGGCGCATAGTTCCGATTCAGAACTTTGAGTGGTATTACCGAGTGAAACATACCCACGACGCAGCGGTAAGTAATTTGAACAGGCGTCCGACGGACACCGAAGCTTCAAAGACGAGGTCGCCGACGACTCCGGACGAGTTCAGGACCATGGGCCACAAGGGTCGATGCGATTGAATACGAGCCTCAAAACCTAGCAATAATCAGATAAGCACGTCAATAATGACGACAACAACCGCGACGATGAGTGCGGGGGAAAAACTTTCATTGACATACGCTGAATGCAATTGGTGGAACCAAAAGGAGTTGTTCAAGTGTAACGTACACACAGGACAATGTGGGTCATTCGCGTAACGCCATCATCACGTACTATTATGACCAAGTTCGTATTTTTGTTGTAATTTTTTTTTTCATTTATTGATGCGGCGGAATGTAAGCGAGCGAACCGTCCGGGACAGTCAGACCAATATACCATTTATGGGAGAGTGGTAAAAATTGCTGTAGCGCCCGGCCGACCAGCCAGTCCTCATACACGCTTTTCCCCGAGTGTGTGAGAGACTCCCGAGAGTTTTCGATCCATCGCTGGGCGTCCAGAAGTTGATCCGACGGTCTAACTGCCATCGTCATCAATTATGCTACGGTGGCGACAAAGTGGACGTTCAGAAGGCGATGATATGATTTGCTGCCAAGGGTTCTTTGTTCTCGATGTCTCAGCACAGGTCGTTAGGATCATTGGACACGCTCGACGGGGTACGTACACCGTCAACAAATGTTCACCATGATGTGTATTGTGTGCGTGCGTGTAATCCATACAACTCTGGTTGTACAGGAATGAGTGGGGGTATATGAATGTGAATGCAATGTACAACTCGACCAAACCCAGACGGGAACCAAAAGAGAGAAAGGAAAACAAGGAGTGATCAGAGATCCCACGAAGCACAAACGTCCGATGCCAGGGACACATCCACACGTGAGAGCGCGCTCCAGTCTTCTGTGCGATCACGCAAGAAGGTCTCCACAGCCGCGGACCAATCTTGGAGGTCGTCAAGGGCGCATTCACGGGCGAAGTCGTCCTCCGCTGCCTTTACAGGAGGGTCGTCGAACTCCCCGTGGCGTTCTTGCTCGTAGGTGATCGAGATGGTCTCGACGGCACATGACTTGAGAGCGTCCAATGTCAAGGACAGATCGTCCATGGGGAAGCGGGAAGCGTTAATGTGTACGTGAGGAACACGAGGCATGGAATGATGCGGAAGCGAAGCGAGCGTGGTCGCAATCTCAAACGAGCGAAGTGAAGAGCAGGCATTAAGCCACGTTGTACAGGCCAAAGCCTCACATTGGGTGTCGGCAGAATACATGCTCCCGGTGAGCACTAGGCGCTCGAGCGGCGATGTCGCAGGTTCTACTTTGGTATCGCAGCCTAGCCATGTATCGCGGATCTCGAGGGTGCGGAGGGAGGGAAGACGGAGGAGGCTCGGAAGGGCGAGATCGCTTCCAAGGATGGGGTGTGGTGGGACATCAAAGTCGTTGGTGACGATCGGGACATCATATGGGACATCACATGGGTCGGTATGTATGGCAGAGCGGGATATGCGGGAGAGGGTGAGATGAGAGAGGGCAGGAAGGGAGGCGGCGAGGGCGACCGCGAGACGCTCGGAGCTATTCGAGGTATGATGATTGATCAACGGACGCGCGGAGAGTGAAATAGTGGGGAAGACTCACACAGGTGCGACGTTTTCCGTGCCCCAACAGCTTATCTCCAGCGAGTGAACGTTGAGCAATTGTGAAAAGACGGGTATAGATTTTTCAGGGTCAAGAGAGGATGCGAGCGAGAGGGAGAGAGAATTGAGACGTGAGCACGAGCGGAGGATGGTGAAGATGGGGTCGGTCGGGGGAATCGCCCCTGTGGCACCGTGGGGCTGCTTGGTGCAGATGGCGAGGGATCTGACGTATGAGCCGTAGTCTGCGGGGACATGGCTGACGAAGGCATGGAGGGCGGATAGGTCGGGGAGGGTTACGTTGGCGAAGATCGCGGGGAGACAGAGAACGCGAGCGGCGGAAGAGGTGGAGGAGAGAGCTCGGACAGCGTGCGAGGGGAGGCGGTGCACGATGGCGATGTGGAGTTCAGTGGGGAGTCGGTACCAGGACATGTTTGTGTGATATTTCTGGGGAGGACTAGGAGGCGGAGGGGACAGTTGAAGGGGGTATTTGTATCCCTGCCACGTCCATCTTTGTCGGCACACGTCGTTTCGTCCTTGTCGGCGAACAAATCAGACTAGTCAACTTCGATCCGATTCACAAGGGACACCGCCTGCTAGACGAGGAAATATTTTCCCGCGCCCTCTTACCCGGACTCCGCCGTATTCAGACACGCGAGATCCACTCCGGCGGCTTTCCGTCCGACGCGCGCAGTCCCCTTATCTGCTCCGCTCCCCCCGGCGCGCATCAAGCCACCCCTCTCATATTCCCACGGCCCCAGATCTCAGATCTCGGTTTTCATTCACCCGACGGCATTCGACGCGCTCGGTGATTACCCCTCTCCTATCCAATTGTATACACAGCAATTTCCGGCCCAATCCCGTCGGGGCCTTCCTTTTTTTCTTTCTTTTCGACACTATTCCTCTTCCCTCTTCTTTTCGACACTCCATGATTCGTACCTGTGTCTGTCACCACCTCGACAGTTCGTAGCCTGCCTCAGTACCGCTGCCTACCCAACGAAGCAATATTTGCTTGCTGTGCTCAATCTGATGACATGGCTCAGGCTCCGCCCCGCCTCTAAGCGAATCAGCTGAGCTGTGGAGCCAATAGCGCTTCGGTCTGATCTCGGGTTCGATCCGTCGAGATGGAGATACACGCAGCATCGTACCGAGCGCGCGTGACTACCGTAGCAAGCACATGCATATGTGTTTATGTAGGCACTTATGGACAGAGGCGAAACAACAGCTTCGTTTTATCACGTTTCATGCCTTGTTTGCCGCCGCGGCTTTGGCATCCTCGGCCGCAGCGACTGCCGGGTTCACCTTCTTCCCATCCTTCCAGCGAACGCGTGGAGGCGGCGCACGGTTGCGACGTCCCTCGCGTGATCTTACACGGACAACTACAATCCGAGACGCTCAGCTGACCATCGCGGACGGATCTCAAATAGCTCTTACCATGAGAGTGAATGGCGCACGAGACGCAGTACGCAATTTTGATGTACAGTTTCGGAATAACGTATTCTACCCCGTCAGAAAGAAAGAGGAGGCAGCGGAAAAGAAAGAAATCGGATCAATACAATCCCCCTCCGTCAGGGGAAACCACGAAATGAAAAACAGTACCCACCAGGATAAACACTGGCCTCGCTGATATCACGCACGGCAGCACTCTCCACCATGTTCCGCACGGTGAAGCGTTTGATCGCCTTGTCCTTGGCGACGCATCGTGAGCAGTTGGAGCAGCGTACGAATCCGACGTGGCCGCGGCCCTTCTTGTTGCGACCGCCGTTTCTTCTTTTCTTGGTCTATCCGAACGCGGTCAGTTATGGGGACGGTGAACGCGAAAGAGGCAACGAGGTGAGGGACGGCGCTGCGTGTGTGGGGGGGACCCGGCTGTATGCATACCGTCCCACCGATCCTGCTCCATCCACACCAACGGGACTGCCATCCAGCGCGTATTGTCGTCGTTCAGATTATACTAGTCCCCAGCACGACAAGAGGGTCGTCGAAAAGTCTTCGAGCTTACCATATTGTAATCCCGTGTGTCTTGAGGTGTTCGGTCGTCGTCGTCTCTCGTATCTGTTTCGTACCCCAACCATCATTCAGCTTTCGGCATTCTCCGGAGTTGTTCCCACGCCGTCCTGCAGTTCATTATAACCTGCCCTGAGTCCCCCTGAAGCAACACGTCTGCACACCGCACCTGTTATTTTTCTTTTTTTTTCTTTCCTGTCTAGATAGCCTACGACAGATCCGATATCAACCGCATTCATTCTCCATCCCGCGGGCTTAGAACACCGTCTCCACCTCGTTCTCGTCCCTCGGATCGACACATGCGCGTCTCATCGCCGCTTGCTCCTCGGCACTCTTGAATACCTTGCTCAGCTTAAACTTCCCATCGCAACTTATCCGAAACTCGTCCGCACGCGGCGATTGGATCTCTTGGAAATACGACACAATCTCCCGTGCATCCTGTGCAAAGCGTGACCATGTGTGCATGTGTGAAAGAACGCGTGGACGCGTTGTCGCGCAGTGAGACCAGACGGGCGAGCTACGACCGCGTGTGAGATGTACGCACCTCGAGACCGAGCTGAACGCCCTCGGCCAGCGCCGTAAATAATAGCTCCTCCGCCTCCTCTCTCGGTGCCTCCAACAGACGGGACGCCTTCGCAGCGCCTAGGATCGCACGACCCGACGACGAACGATGCTGGAGGTATTGCGAATTGAATGAGTCCAGCGAAACTTCGGTGGGCTTGAACTCAGTCAGAGATGCGTCGAGGACGGATTTGATCGGTTCGGACAGGTCGACTGCGGAAGCTGCTGCGAAACGCCTGGTGTCGGTATCAACGATGAGTCGACGCGAACGCTCGACTGACCTTGTTTCGCCAGCTGCACGATGCGGACATGCACCTCCGGATGGTCTGGGACGCGTGTATGCGCGCGACGCAGTGCTTGCGCAGCTTTCAAGTACTTTTCTGCAATCGAATGTCAGATCAGACCCGCAGTCGGCAACTCCAAACACGCACTCTGCCGAATCGCAACGTCGAACACAGTTAGGTTCACCTCCACGCCGTCCCTCCCAAAGTCTCCCAACGACCCCAGGAATTTGCTCGCCCGCTCCAACGGATCGTCCGCCGTAATGAGCTTCAACCCCTCCGGATCGTCATCCTTGGCTGGGAGCGGTTCGAGCCCCTTGTCTTCATTCTGTTTCGTTCGCACTACTAACCGGATGGTGATATGATATACATGGAACTGGATAAAACGATGCTTGAATTCACCCTTTTGTGAGCTAGCGTCGTCATAGTCCGGTGACGGCTCGGTCGTAGCTTTGTGGGCCGCCTTTTTTGCTTTGCTGAGCGCCTTTTTTGATACTTCCGCAGCGGGTTCTGTCCAGAGAAAGATCGCTTTAGATGAAGACGCGGAACAAGAGATGCCCTTACCCGGTGGACCCAAGGATTTAATTATCGAAGGATTGTCATGAAGTTGGATCCATATCTAGCAATAAACCCGTCAGCGTAGGATCCTCAAGGAAGAGAGAAACGTTACTCGAGCACTCCACACAGCAGCGTGAATATATGCAGGGTTTGAATGAAGGGTATCTTCCCAACTCAGCATACTGTGAAAAAGAGAAGAGTAAGACCGGTCATCGACAGCAAAAGACGGGACGTACGCGACGTAAGAACCGAGCATGCTCCTACGAAGCGAATACAAATGGAAGTCGTATTGCTCCTCACGGAAGTTTTGGAATAGCTAAAAGGCGAGGTCGAACGCCAAGGAAGCGCATCGGGCAGAGAAGCTCGTACCTTTGCGATGGCATAGTATGTCTTGAGCGCGAGGTGATACTTTCCCAGCCGTCTCTGTGCGTCGCCCAGTTCTGTCAAATAATGCAGCGCTTGCATCTCCAACAGGTCTGCGCCGGCGGGCATGCCTTTCTGCACCAGCAGTCAGCGATTGAACTCCATGGGCGAACGCACGCATGATAGAGAGAAAGAGAGAGAGAATGTGGACCTTGGTAAACAACGACAACACCTCGTCCGCTTCCTGGATCAACCCTGCACGGAGACGGTATTTGCCTGCCTTGGTATTCACATACCGATCTTGCCCGTCCAGTCTTCGAGCGTCATCCATGGCTCGCAGGGCCCCATAAGGGTCTCCTGCTCGTTTCAGCACTCGTGCCTTTGTCATGTACAGCTCCGGTAACGTGGGTGTATGTTCCATCCCCGTTTGTAGGATCTCGAGTGACTTTTCGTATTGCCCCAGGGTGGAATAGTGCTGTGCTAGGTAGTAGAGCGTCCAAAGATAATCTGTGGGTTCCAAATTTGTCGACGGGGGCGCCTGGCCATCGGGTGTAATGCTCAAACGGATATCCTCTACAATCTCCTGGATCGACTCAAGCTTGAAAGGATCAGTATATAGATTTTTGAGGTCGCTGAAGAGAGAGGGAATCCCTTTCTGAATTGCGCGCTCGATGTAGAGTTTGACCAATTCCTTGAACTTTTCGCCTAAAACGGGTTCGGAGAATACAATATGTAATATGAAGCTGCCATACCTTGCGCGATGCTAAGAGCCAGCCGTTGGTGTGTGCTCGTCTTTGGATACTTGGACGAAAACTCTTCGAGGATGCCAAGGGCTTTTGTTCGCGACTCGTCAGTCAGGCTGCCTTTCATGGTGTAAGATCGTGTCGAAAGACGAATATGTTGCGCGCATTACCAAGATCGATGCTAGTATTGGCAAGGAAGCCTTTGTAATAGTCTTGACTGTCGGTATTTTGGTCAATAAGCTCTCGCCAGGTCCGCTCTGCTGCCTCTGCCCATTTCTGCTTTTGCTCGCTATCTACGTCGGCGGTCGACTTGAGTTTCCCGAAGAGACGGGCTTGAGGGCTGAATCAGGAGAGTCGAGACTGATAAGCCGATGCTGACTTACCTCTGCATTGGGCGATTGATGGGAGATCTACCAACATTTTATCCTGTACCTTTTTATCCAGTAAGGCTAAAGCCTCCTGCCACTCTCCCAGCTCCTCCAGCACCCTAATGTGGAAGTGGACAAATTCACCGTATTCAGGGTCACGGGTAGAAACGTTCTGAGATGAGTGATGAATGGGAACAGTGAGAGGACAGTGATTGAATCGTACCCGCAAGAAACCGTCTATGTGGTTCAGGTAACGTCTCGCTTCTGCTGGATTACCGGCCAGTTTGAACGCGAGCGCGACGCCGATCCAGTGAACGCGCGAATAGGGACGGAGACGGAGCATATGAATGCGAGACTCGATGAGTGAGTCGTAATTACGGGTATGAGATTGGAGAATAGAGGTTTCTCGAATGATGTTAAAGTTGTCCTATCACTCTCCAGTCAATGTGGTGCATGGATGATGGCGTGCGCGAGCGCACCTTGTCTATCTTGAGTGCCATGGTGTACGATTTGAGGGCTTCTTCATAGTTGTGTTCGCCCTTTTGTATGAGTGCCCAGACATGCCAACATATGTGGGACTGGAGATCCTTGCGCATGCCATCCTTGATAAGGTTGATGCCTGCTTCACGCTCACCGAGGTGGACCAAGATAAGGCCCTTCATGCACATCGTTTCTGCGGCAATCAGACCAAGGCGAGAGCACGAGGACTGTGGATGCACGAACCGCCATGCTGTGGATGTTTCTTGAGGATCTGGTCGGCGACTTTGCGTCCTTTTGAGAGCTGCTTTTGTTCGTATGTCTGCAAGAGCTCTGAGAAGAGCTTGCGCTCCTTTTGTGCGAGTACTTGGGAAGTGGACATGGCAACTTGGCTCGTGTGTGCGTCTACCTCACCGCGTGGCCGAACGGCACCATATCGGAATACGAAATATTCATACTCCGATAGTCTTGCTCATGTTTTTCTTGTGATTCTGCCAAGATTCTATATCATCGTTTAAAACCCAATGTGCTCGAACATACGCAAAAATCGATTTACCACTATCCACGCCCTTTGGGCCTGAGTATGTCTCCATTGTTGACGAGCGGTGGGTTCGTCACTTGCCCGGCCCGGTCAAAATCGATGATTTGAAATTGTTTTCGTCTGTCATTGGTTGTCTCGGAAATCACCATGTACGAAGAAGCCCTTGTGAAATTTCACCAGCCTTTTCATACTTCGCATGGGGCTGTTAAAACTTCGAGTTTATGCGAGCCTTCATCCGGGTAGAGACGTGTCAATGACATTTTTGAGCTTCATAGCAAATTTATAATCTCCCCCGTGTTCTGGGTTTCGCGAGAAAGGCTCCTTCTGGTTATCGTTGAGCCACTTTCGACGAGACATCTGCGACTGTTTCTTCTCCAACAGCATGAACAGAAGATGGAGCAGCAAGTGGTACGCCTGCTGCAGATCGAGAATGGGCGAACGATACAACAAACCTTTGTACTTACGACGCTCTTAAAATGGAATGACGTCATTGAGACGGTTCACTTCGTAGTCTGCAGGGATAGGATACCCTTCTCCTTCGCTCTGGAGGATTTCTGCCATGTCTGGATCCTCCCGACTCGATAGTTTGTAGAGTGTAAGTCGGATTCATTAACGTTTCCAAAATCCTTAGCCCAGCGAAATCGAGCTTCATCCTTCATAGCTCGAAGACATACATTTCTCTGTAGGTACATGGTGATATCGTCATAGATACTACCACCTCGACGATAGAAAACGACAGACAGAGGTGCGGGATCTGCTCAAAACCAGGGAGGTTCGACTCGGTTGATCCCGACAACGATATGATATAAACAAACGCACCAACGATGATATGAAGGTGTTTCCATGGAGTGCGAAGATGTCCACTGATATAGACAGTTTTTCGAGAACCTCATATCCATGACGGTCAGAGATATTCACAGGATTTGCCTCTGGGAGTGTGTACAGGCACACTGGGCGACGTGGGGGTAAACTTAATTCGGTTTCAATCCGAGTCCACATATGCGGGCGGTGACATCAACAGGCGCCTGAATAGTCTCGATGGCAAACAGTGTTGAACCGCGAACCCAAAAGTGTGCGGGAAGGAGCCTCCTAGTTATCGTCGAGCCACTTTTGACGAGAGTGTGATACGCCTGCCGCAAATCCACAATCAGCGAGCAATGCGAAAACCACATTACGCATGTACTTATGAGACACTTTCTCTATGACCAGCTTGATGCGCTCTGAAAACGGAATGACATCACAGAGACGGTTCACTCCGTAGTTTGCACTGATAGGATTGCCTTCTCTTTCATTCAAGAGGATTTTCGCCATCTCTGAATGTCCACGACTCGATAGCTTGTAGAGGCGTAAGTCGGCTTCATCAACATTCCTAACTTCCAAGATACTCAGCCCACTGAGATCGAGCTTCGGCCCTCACAGTAGCCAAGGATGTATTTCTTTGTGGATAGACACAGAAAATTTCATGGATACTACCACTCGACGGTAGCAAATGACAAGAAGAGGCGTGGGATCTGCCCAAAGTCAGGGAGGTTCAATGATCCCCACAACAATATCATAAACAAACGTACCAACAATGATGTGAGGATGTTGTTCACGGAATGGGAGGATGTCCGTTACCGTTTGGTAAGCGAACAAACGATCAAGTTCGGATATAGATAGTTTTCCGAGAACCTCAGTATATCCATGAAGGTCCGACAGATCCACTGCGCTTGCTTCCGGGACCATGTACAGGCATACTGAGCCTGGGGCCAAACTGTGAGTGGGCTCCGATCCGAGTCCGCAGGTCCTCGACGGTGGCATCCGCAGGCACCTTGATACTCGTGAACTGGGACAGTTCTGTACAGGGAGAACTGGTGTGACGTAGTGGTCAAGGCTTCGGTCAGATCCGAGATATGGACATTCCCGCGCGGGCCGAACGGCACTATATCGGAGTGTGTAATAAACTTTATACTCCGACAGTCTACACGTCGAACGCGTTGACCCAACGTTCGCCAAGATGGTCGCACAAACGCGCACGGCCGCGGCGCCGTCAAAGAAGCTGACGTTCAACGAAAAGATCATCGGGAAGTCGCTCTCGACCGACGCGCTGCTCAAGAAATTCAAGTCGCTCCACACAGAACTCGCAGAACTAGACCAGGAACTCGTCGACGTCAACTCCCTCGCCGCCGTACGCTCACAGCTCACCAACACCTCCCTCCTTCTCCACAAAGACAGGGGTGTCAAGGCTTACACCGCCTGCTGTCTCGCCGACATTCTCCGGCTATACGCTCCGGACGCCCCTTATACCCAAAATGAACTAAAGGACATCTTTCAGTTCTTCTTTCGCCAGCTCTCTGCCGGCCTCAAGGGTACAGATGCCCCCTATTACAACGAGTATTTCCATCTACTCGAGTCCCTTTCCACCGTCAAGAGTGTCGTCCTCGTCTGCGATCTCCCACACTCCGACGAGCTCATGTCTGAGATATTCCGCGACTTTTTCGCCCTCGTGCGACGCGACCTCGCAAAGAAGATAGAGCTCTTCATCGCCGACATCCTCGTTGCCCTCATAGACGAGTGCCAGTCCCTACCAAACGACGTCCTAGATACCATAATGGCCCAGTTCATGGACAAGAATACGGTGAGTCGTCGGACAGGCCGTCGTGTTTGTGTATTCATGATGTGTCCGTTCAGCGTTTGGATCAACCCGCCTACAGGCTCGCCGTACAAATCTGCAACGCAACGTCGGACAAGCTTCAGCGTCACGTCTGCCAGTACTTTACCGACATCATAGTCACCCACTCGCGCGACCTCGACTCTGAGAGCGACTTTGACGAAATACGCACCGCACACGACCTCGTCAAGCAACTCAACAAGGCGTGTCCGTCATTGTTACACAGCGTCATACCCCAACTTGAGGAAGAACTCCGTGTGGACCACGTCCAGGTGAGGCTGATTGTGACCCAGGCTTTAGGGGAGATGTTTGCAGACAAAGGGGGCCCCGATCTCATCAGAAAGTACCCCACGACGTGGAATGTGTGGTTGATGCGCAAAGGCGACAAGGCGGCACCTGTCCGTCTGAAACTGGTCGAAAGCGCCAAGGGGCTCCTCTTGAACCTGTCAGAGCATAGAGAGACCGTCGAAGGCAAGCTCACTTCTCGGGACCCTTGGACGATAGTCTTGACGGTTCTCGAGTAGAGATGTTACGGCTCAAGCTCCTAGATCCTGACGAGAAAGTCCGTGCCGCTGTGTGCAAAGTGTATTCTCAGCTCGATTACGAGACCGCACTCCATTATGCTTCTGAGGAACAACTCCGGGCGGTTGCTGGTCGTGGGATGGACAAGAAACATGCTGTCCGTTTAGAGGCCATGAATGCACTGGGCAAACTGTACAGCATCGCATATCCAGAGATGTATGTTATTTCTCTCGTGACTGGGACCAACTGATGCATCCAAATGCAGTGTGAATGGCGAGACGTCTGCGGTCAGACATTTCGCATGGATTCCTAATGAAATCCTGCATATCTCCAACGTAACCCCTGAAGCCAAAGCTGTTGTGGAGGAAGTCGTTTCTACTTACGTTCTCCCATTGCCCTTGTCTTCCACTCCATCCGCCTCCACGTCGAAGAGTGCCGAGGTAGACGAGGTAACATGGACGGATCACTTGCTCAATACAATGGAACATCTAGACGTTCAGGCCGTCAATACGATCTTGAGTATGAGCGGGATCAAAGCAAAGTGAGTTGGTCTATTCTTTCTAGCATGGGTAACCAAGATCGACGTTGTGCGCAGTCGTCCGACCATGTATGAGCATTATCTACAAGCATGCATACAGAACAACGTGAGACCTCCCTCGAGGTTCATTTTCAGTTTGCTTATCCGTCTATGTCAGGGCGGTGTGATCGACGAGAATGAAGAATTGGTTATACAACGACTGAACAATGTAATCAGGCACTTGTCTCGTATGTGACATTTAGGATCCGCAGTTGACTCTTTAACCGTCTCCGCTAGGTCAATTTCCTGATCCCCAGAAAGCAGCTGAGGATTTGCACGAGTTCGCCAAAGCCAATGAAAATAGACTTTACAGGTTACTCAAGACTTGTATGGATCCCCAATCTGATCTGAAGAGTATCGTGAAAGCTTCAAGCGAATTCTTACGGCGTGTAGAGCAATCGTCCGAGTCAACGCTTTCGACGATGACCATCTTTCTTCGTCGCGCTACGCTCCGGATCGTCAACCAGTCGTCCATTCCAACCCTCATCAAGAGAGTCCAAAAATCAGTTCCGTCGTCCAGGCATGCACAACAGCTATTGACGTTTATATCGAAACACTCTCCAATTCTTTACAAATCCCACGTCAGCGAACTGACAAAGGCAATTACCGACGAGCGAAACGTGATCCTGATGGAAGTTGGCATGCATGCACTTGCAGCCTTGGCGAAATCTAATGAACCCCAAGTGGTGTTGGACAAGTAAGTTAAGTTAGCCCATATACAACCCCTTTGTTGACGTGGTTCAGGCGAACGTTGGAACGTGTGACGCGATTTGCACTGGGAGAGAATGCGAAAATTGCAAAGTTCGCGGCCCGCTTGCTGGCTTGCTTGGAGAGTCACGAGGATGCTTGCGTGGACATCATCGAAGTACGTGTATCTTGTCGGTAATCAGAGGCCCTGACGTGTTGATTGCTTTGAAGTCTATTTCGAAGAAGCTTCCAGAAGCGACACCTGAGGAGCTTGTTGCCCATACGACCGTTTTAGCCCAGATGGCGCGTTTCAAGCCCGATGCTTTCGAACATAGGAGCGACACTATTATGGCATTCTTGGTCAAGAAGCTGCTAATGGGTCGACGACCGAAGGATCCGGTAAGGATGCTGCACTCAATTCTCTTCATGTAGAACTGATAAGTGATTGCCAAGGATGAAATGGATGTCGACGATGACTGGGTGGAAGATGAGGACGTGGCGCCGATACAAAGGGCCAGGGTCCTCGCTCTGAAAGTGTGTCGGAATCGGTGTATCGCCAATGCGTCTGTAGACAACGCAGTGGAACTTGCAACGCCAGCCCTTAAAATGTTTTCAACCTTGCTCGAGCATTCTGGATCATTTGCGGCAGATGCACCGGACAGGTCAGGCTTTTGGTTGACACATCATTCAGGATGCGTAACTGATGCGTTACACCTAGCCCACCGGTTCAATCAAGAATGCGACTACAAGCTGCCGTATCGCTTTTACACCTCTCCACTGTGGAAGCATTTGCAAACGAGATATTTAGTAACTTTATTTGGCTCGCGATCACAGTTCAAGTAAGTGGTCTGTTCCCTTTCGACTGATATGTTCGCTAACGATGATGTGCATGCACTCAGGACCCATGCTACCATGTCCGAATAACCTTTTTAACCAAACTAGTGTCTCTACTGACCGCTCGTAAACTCCCGTCCCGCTTTAACGCCATTCCCTTCCTTACTATTCACGATCCCGAGGCCGATATTCGAGACAGGGTAAGCCCTGTTGTGTGAAATTCGAGTGTAACAGTCTGATGTCCTTTTCCCCAGGCCGTAGCATATGTTTCATTTGTTATGAGATCTATTCCCCCCGTGGCGCGTGTCGACCAACTTGAAATCATTTTTATCCGTCTTCTTCATTTACTCGCACACCATCCTGATTTTTCCACGGCACATGAAAATATGCAAGAAATGACAAAGTATGAATACGTTCCTTTTTGTGATGTATATTCGGGCCCGCTGACTTCGTCTTTGTTAGATATATTGACTTTTATCTCGATCTGATCGCGAGTTCCGACAACATTGCGCTGCTTTACCACCTGGCGATGAAAGCCAAGACCGTGCGTGACTCGGAGTCACATACGTATAGCGAGGTACGATACTTGCTGTTGGCGCGACTTGAGGACGATCGTTGATACTCGCTGCACTTGACTAAACTTAGAATCTCTATACGATATCAGAGCTCGCGCAAGAGTTGATCAAGGCGCGCGCGCAAGCTCGCTCGTGGGCCCTTCAAAGTTACCCTGGTAAAGTCAAGCTACCCTCAGACATTCTGCGTGCGCTTCCAAATTCAGAAGCCATCGCCAAGGTGTGTAACGTGATCAGACGCGCCACACGGAAAAGGGGAATGTGCTAATAAACGCTAATACAGGTGATCAAGACGCAGTATCTGTCCGAGGAGACCATCAAGTGGCTAAAGGAGATGAGGGGACACAAGTCGACCACAACCACCAAGGTGTGTACGAAATTCGAATTCGAAACGTATGCTTCGTCGATCGATGTTCCTCATTTATTCTGGGTTTTGTAGGAGAAGAAGCGGGAACCGAGGGAGGCGAGGGATGGCAAGTCGCCACCTGCCAAGCGTAAAGCTTCTCGCGCGCGAGCCAACGGCGCATCCAAGTGAGTTCTCCCGTTTCTCTTTGATCTTTTGCATTGACAATGACGTCCATTCGCTTCTTTTCTTATTTGCAGGCGTGCCAAGACACAAAAGTCGGCAAAGTGGAATAGCGATCAATCCGAAGACGAAGACGAACCGCCATCTGATGGCGAGTCGGTTCCTAACTTGTCAGAGAAAGCAACGTCGCCACGCCGTTCGAGTTCTGTAGGCGTTAGCGAGGCTGGGCAGGAGAGTAACAAGGAAGAGGATGGTGGCGAACGATCAGAACGAGGGAAGAAGTTTGGTCGGAAGGCGAGGGCCAAGGCGCAGGTGAGCATGCATAACATCTTTGAGGCGGTTCGCGCGACGGTACTAACACTTACATTGAATCGCGCAGGAAAAGATCAGCGAGCATGTAAGAAAGAGTACGACGCGTCCGACGCGTCCTAGAAAGTCTTGATTTGTTTCAATGTTTGTGTTTCCGAGCCGGCACATGTGGATTAGTATACGACTTTTCTTTTCTTTCCTTTTTCTTTATATTTCTTTTTCTTATTGTCTCCCCGCTTGTATCAATGTTCTTATTTACGCAGATTGGTAGTGTAAGTGCGGAAGTTGTGATCGTGTGCCCTTTGTGCTTCCTATGTCGAGGTAACCGCACTGCCTCAAAGAAATGGAGGCGCCGACTTGTCGCTGCATGGATCAGTCTGCCAACCCATCGCCCTGTTTGAGACTGGCAGGTTTTGTACGCTCCACTATATAATCGTGGATGTCCTATCGATCCATCTGCATCATTCCCAAGCAAAATGTCACTAAACTAAGGTTCCACACTGGGCAGCCAATCGACCTATGCCCAGTATATTGCAAAACTTCTATGTTAAGTGAATGTACTCCTCCATTTATAGGGGAGTTATACATTAACAAGGGCGTTGGGGGGGACAGACTGGAGGCGCATCATAGCGCATAAGGAGTAAGTCGAAGTGTTTGATTTGACGACTGCAGATGGCTGAGATGGGGGTGTGATTGAGGACTGAAGACTGGTCAGAAACAGGTGATTTGGCGTAATGTGTGTACGCGCCTGTTTCGATACGTCAGAATATACGATACTCTTGAAAGAAGAGCGCGGTGCTGGGTGCAGCAATATGGGCGGGGAGCGTAAGGCGAAAGGGGTATTCGGAGCCGCCGAGCTCTGACCATTCGTGCGTGTCGTGCTTTGCCAGAGGGTGATGGAAGATGAAGATAAGATAATTAAAGATAAGATGAACGTCGCAACCATTCAAATTCATGTATAGGTGTTAGGGTGGTCGTGTCTCCTAGGAGACGAGTCCGAGGACTGAGGCCTGAGGCGCAAGCGCGTGTGTTGAGACCGCGGAGGTCTGTTGAAATCAGGAGCATGATGGTCCCGTCGGCCCGGCCTATTTAGTCGTTCTGGTGCCGCCGCGGGCTTACCTGGAATACTGGATCATGTCCGAGGTCCCGCACTCATGCACGATCTCGATTTCGGTGTGGGGGATTGTTGTCGTTTTCTGACGACGAGGCACAAGAATGCGGGACGATCAGAATCTGGACTCCATGCGGTGCTAGTGAGTTCAAGTTTACGCGAAGTGTGCATTCGTTTGCACACCAGGCACTCGTAGTCCCGCCATCTCCGAGTCGTTAGGTTGATTGAGGTCTTTTCTGCGACCGCCGAGATGGTACGTTTTGCTTGTTGTTTAGTAGCAACTTGAAGGACGCCAGTCAGTAAGCAATCTTCAAGTTGCATGATCCTCATGTGGCGAGCGCGCTAACGAACTTCCTTGGTTCGACGGTGATTTGGCCATTTGCATCCAGGGGTTTCCTGCCATTCCATATCTAGACATGCACCTTCCCTTACCATGGAGTGTTATTCAAAGTCGTCGGTCGGTCCCGAGGTCTGTGCTCGCACGCACAATATTGTCGCCTGTTCTACTCACAGTGAGTGGCGAGTAATTTTTCCGTCAGTGCATGATGAGAGGAGCCTGAGATCCATCATATCGGTTGTGAGCACTACTTATTAATAGGACTCCCGCAGGCTGTCGAGGTGGGGCTTTGTATGATCAAGTAACGGATTCAATGTATTTTTTTCGATAGCAAGTCAGAAACAGGGGCAGCGAGAAGGCAAATGAAGTTTGTTTGCACTTACAAGCGCCTTCATTCAAAGTCGTCGGTCCCTAGGTGTGTAAATGCACGCACAATATGAT
>JBBPLL010000284.1:0-36754 GCA_038089755.1 Leccinellum rugosiceps | reverse complement strand
GAGTGATCATAGTCGACCAAAACCAATGGAGAATGTCGCCAGGAGATGAGGCAGAGGCCCGAATAACCAGGTGATCCTGCTTGTCCAAAACATCAGTAGTCTTTCCAATATGAATCTTAAAACCCTTTAAGGCCAATTGATTTGTCGATAAAAGACGACAAGAGGCCTGCGGAGAGAACCAAACATCAGACAAAACAAGTGGTTCCTGTCGAGCATGAGCTCGAAGCAAAATAGTACCAGGACCGATCATTTTCATAGTAGTGCCATCAGCAATATGAGCATATTTAGTATCTCCCCCAAGAGTCATGAAATCTGAATCAAAAGGGGTAATGTGATTGGAACAACCGGAATCTATTAACCAATGATCCCTCAAATAACTCATAGAACGAGTAGAAGATCCTCGTGTGGAAACACTTGAATAAGCGTAGGCACAGTAATCATCATTGATATAGTCATAACCACATGAATCGTTCCAGTCATCATACTCAGGTACAAAGGAAGACATTGGTATAGGGAAAGAGGGAGCTGGAGATTTAACTCTATGCTTCCATAAACGTCTCCGAGTATCTCCAAAATAATTCTCTATCTTTTGGGCAACTTTCTCCTCCTTCCGTCGAATCGTAGGCAGGATATATAATCCATCAGAGAACGCCTGTGATTGACTCTCATAAACATTTCGTCTACGAGGGATGGTAGGAGAGGACAAACTGGAACCAGCAATATTCATGCCAGTGTCATCAGCCATTTCAGCAATAGCTAAAACTGCATCCATGTAAGAGGATTGTAAATCCTGCATTTTCTCAGAGGGAGAAATACCTGTCTCAGATGTGTCCCATCTGGTATGAACATAAGTGGAAGAAGTTTCTTCCTCTTCTAACAGAATATCTGCGTCTGCATAAGACTGGATAAAAGCCTCAGTGACCATGTCACCGGAAGTACCTTGTTCTTCTTCAATAGCCATTTCTGCCTCTTGCAATTCAACTGTCATAGCAGTGGAAGTAGCAAGGTTCACAAAGTTACCCCCTGTTGTAACTTTATTGGCTTTCCCTTTTCCTTTGTATTCCTTTCGCTTCTGATAATTATCACGATTATGTTGATTGCCTTTCTTAAAGGTACCTCATCCACGAGAAGGCTTTCCACCATGACCTTGATATCCTCCGTTCCGAGGAGTGAAGTTGTTTCCTCCAGAAGGATTATTGGAGTTCCATGGACATTGCAGTCCAGGACCTTGTCGTATAGTGGAAGTGCGATTAGCATGGGATTGTTTAGCATCCCCACCAGACGTAAGACGATGTACAAGTGGCTTTCGGGTAAGACCCGAAGTACGTGTATTGATCTCATTGGCAATTCGAGGAAGAATTGTATCAATGGTAAAATCGGCAGTTGTCGTGATAGTTTGAGTAGTGGAGGAAATCATAGCGTCAAAGGAGGCAGGAAGGCGAGAGAGAAGAATCATTGCTCGAAGATGAGGAGGTATGATTAGACCAGCGTTATGGAGTTCATTGAAAAGGGATGTGACTTTTGCAATCCCTTCAGAAATATGATTGTCGTGGATGTTATAGTGTTGGATGGTATTAAAGATCCTATATTGTCCTGGAATCCCTTTCTGTCTGAAGATATCGGCAAGACTGTCCCATAGAGTCATCGCAAGAGAGGGATGAGAGACTGCGATGTTGTTTATAGTTCGTGGAAGATATTCCCAACGAACCATCGATTGCAACTCCAGACTCATGGTAGAGGCTAGGAAACCTATGATTTTGGCGTCGATAGTTTCCCATTTCACCTTGCTTGGATCATCAGCTTGCATAGCATGAGTACAATCGCCTTTGATAAATGACCATCCAGACATCATCTTTAGGGGACCAGTAACAGCAGTAACCCATCCAGTATAGTTCGATGATCCCAACAGTACAGGTATTCTTCCAAAAACTTCTTTCGCAATGAGAAAATTGGAAGGGGTAGTGATTGCGGCCATATTCTATAAAGAATGAAGAATCTGTTCCCAAGAATCAGCAATCTGAAAAGCGTGTTGAGATTCGTAGATTCTATTCTATCCACTCTATGATATCTCGTAGTGTGACAAGACGTCACTGCTACTGACACATAGGGTGACATATTAAGTTATGTACATGACACGTGTCTTATCTTCTTATCTCTTTATCTTTCTATCGCTTATTGTATTACTCATCACATAGATAAGCACTTACGTTTTATTGGACGATAAGTTATCTTACTGCAGATGACTCATATCTTCGTCATCCTTATTCCTTGACATTCCATGATGTTCTATCATCATTCCCTACTATAGGAGATACGTACATAGATACAAACATATCCTGTACGTATATAAACCTGGTGATTTATCCCCAGGTAAATAACGAAGTCTTTCCTTCGCTCTTCCATCACTCAGTCTATCCTCAACTACTCGGAGTTCTCACTCTTAGTACTTGACTACCTCTTGTTCAACAACCTCCGGTTATACAGTGAGTATCTCCCACTGTAATCTTGGTATTCTCTCTTCGAGGTCCACACTGCGCTCCACAAACGAGACTTGCTATCTCGTTAAATGCTCAGTCTCTACTGCGATACACTTTTTTTCTTTCACTTTCCATGCTGCTTCATCGATCACACAACTCATCAACATCTCAGAGTCCATCAAGGACAACCCGCGTGGAAAGCAGTGATACCACTTCATGGGTCTTCCTCATGCCCTCGATTATGCCTTGGCAATATTAGTGCTAGCACAACATGCTGGCACATCCTATAAGAGACACCTTCACCAAGATCCCCCTTGGCCTTCAACAATCCATGCTACAACAATAATCCGGGTGGTTAATGCCAGTGGGTTGGCTGATCCTTTGCAGTCTGGAGCATACACAAGGTCCATAGTCACCATAGCCACCTGGCTTGGTTTACCGTCGTGTCTTGTAGAACTCAGACATGCCACGACCGACAAGGATTTACCCAGTCATGAGGAAACCAGAAAAGAGGTAGTAACCCTCCAATACCGACACATCAGTGGGCAGACCTTTACACAGCCACATTTGGTTGAAAGTATTTGAGTCATAACACAACCACATTTATATCTATACCTCTGAAAATTTTCTGAGAAGCTTATACATATATAGACAATACTAGCCTATAAAAAATTCAGCCTATATTAATACTAAAATTATTGAGTTGTGTTTCCCCTATTTTTCTGTACAGATCTGTATTACTAGGTACCTTGCTGTAGTTTTCTGTAGTGTCTGTACAGGTCTGCCAATACAAGGGTTAGTTTGCTGATGTTTGTCTTGATAGCGATTTTAGCTACAACTTGAAGAATGGATGCTATTGAAGGGCCTCAGGAAACAGACCCTACTCCCTGGGCCAGTTGTATCAAGTCAAAAAGATGATCTGACCCTGGCTCGAACAGGAGACCTTCTGTGTGTTAGACAGATGCGATAACCAACTACGCCATCAGACCCATTAATATTGATTTGTACAGAACAATTGTCAAATATAAATTGCATTCACCCACAACAGGTTCGGTTCACTTCAATTCCAAGTTAAGTTTTTCATCCTTGACATCCCGACGCATCCCTTCCATGTAGACGTAGGTTATGATGATATAATCTAGCATATGCGCTACCTCCTCTGCAACTTCAAGAAACGGAGGATGACATGGTTTCCTAATGCCGAGGTTGCGTTTGTGAAACTTCACGAGGCGCGCTCTGGAGTGCTTCTTCTCCTTCTTGAGCTACCACGGAAAAAGAAAATATAAAATGTGAACCGAACGCGCAAAGAACGTGAAAGTGACATGATATTACCCAACAGAACCGAAACCCCACCTTCCACTTGTACGTCCGGCCGTCTGGACCCCTGAAATATCGACCCCTGCCATGTTCCGTAACGTTCCACTGAACATTGAAGTTCAAGAAGCATACAAGCCAGTTGGACACATACCAAGAAAATGACCGCTGGTACAGGATCGTATCTGCATCCACCTCCCGCTGACCGAACCGAAACTTGGTCCTCTTCACTCTGTGCCATTCGATGACACAGAGAACCTCGGAACGTGTGCTTCTTCCTTTTCCCTTGCGATATTTGGTTATCGTCGTCACCTGCTTCCACCCAGGTGGAGTGGAGATTGTGTAGAGCTTGTTTCCTGCTTCGTCGGATATGTCTGTGTTTTTGTAGTACGAATTGCTGAAGATGAGTCGCATGCGGGGATGGAAGGTAGGGGCGGGGGGTAGCAGAGGTCAGATACAACTCAGGCAGTCTTGATCATGGGTTCAAATGGCGATCGACAGATGCTCACACTTCTCGCGTAGTGTATCTCGAGCCAACCAAAATTAGAGTGTTCCAATGTGGGTGTATACATACAATAGTGAACCATAGTGAACATCGAGTCGCTCAGGCTGTTGACCGCGATTGACAATTTTGCAATCAGAATGACCCCATTTCAAAAGGCATTCAGCAAAGTGCACAGTCACGCACGTCCGAGACTGGGTGGAATGGTGCCCCTGGGGTATGGGAATGCTGACGGATGGATCATGTACGTGCGGAAGAGAAGCAACATTCTCTCACCAAAGAGAAAAAAAAAGAAGGATGAAGTACATACTTGGTTAGGGTTCCACACGTCCGACAGCCAATTCCACTCAGGAACTGCGAAAATTTTATCTGTCGTTCGGAGTGTGGTACGACTCTGAATGCCTGAATGAGATGATGATCAGGTGGTGGTGGGACGTAACGTAACATTTTAGAGTTCGTTTGTGTCCACAACAGTCGCGACGGCCGCCTACCCAGTTGAACGGAAACCAAACAATTCTATGCCTTGTCTAGCAAAGGCCGTCCACCTGGACAACACTCTCGAAATGGAGCATTACCGTGTAAAATCGCAGCCCCCGGATCCTCATCATTCCCACTTTGGGATGCTGCAGCATGCAACAATCACCATACTTATAGAACAATTTCGTCTCGGCAAACCATGACGTCGCAGTCGCCCCAGACGAGAAAATCATCCTTCGACAACTTTTCGACAACTTTCATTATCGCGACAAACGTAAGTTTTATCGATGTCATTACCGACTTCATTTCTGACTCAAACAGATCCTCTTGGAGCCGCTCAAGGATGGAAAACGTTGATCTCAGAGACACGGAGACCCGCAGAAGCCCTCACATGTTTGGAACGCAAGTCAAGGTGTGTCTATCAGCCGGTTGCCTGCCCCGTGTTATTCATTGACCAGCATTAATCGCGAGTCTCGAGAAAATGTGACCAGTTTGCTTCATCCGACAAATAAAACCGGTCCCTTCGCGCAAAGCACGATAGTACAAGTGCCTTCTCGGTGTCTTTATTCACACTTTGTTGACAGTTCCCTCTAAATGCGTAGAGAATTAATTAGACAAAACCGTAGCAAATCTAGAGAAGGGCTCCGTCACACGTCCTACTAACCCTTTTCCACAGTCAAACTTCGCTCCCAAAGTGTACAACAACCGCGACTCGCCCATTGTTATCTCGCCAAATCATGACATTACAATCTCTTTAGACGAGCAAATCATCCTTCGACATCGCCCCGGCGACATCCTTCTCTCGCACTCCACGACAATGTAAGTTTCAAGACCTGTATCAGATCATGTCCTTACTCTGTGGACCTGACAGATGCTTTCTGAACAAGAATCCCACCGCTCGGGCAAGGAAAATGTTGATCCTGAAGACGTGATGGAGTCCCTACGTGTGGAGAATATCTGTCAAGACATGATTATTTGCTTGTCCTTGACCGGGTTGCTAGCCTCGAAGAAAATTTGCAGTCCCTTCCTGCTCGACAGGAAAGCTCAAGTATGTTTTGGCAACTGCCACCCTTGCTTCGTTGACAGTTACCTCTCGTCGCGCAGACAATCAGTTACGGGAAATAATCGGAGTTTCCCTTGGTGCGCACTTGGAAACGAACCCTAGGCACGTTTATCATCATCCCAACTCTCGGTCCCATTTTCCGTGTCCTTAGCGTGAAAATTGGCTGATCTAGAACGAACAGTTCAAGGACTCACTAACTAAGATGACGCGGGTCGATCCGATAATCACAATGAAATAGTGGCAGAATGATAGGAAATGAGCAGCAGAGAACAATGCTGGAAAAACTGAGAGAAAGATTGTTTCCAAGATCAGCGACCAATGGATGGGCTTTGACAGTGATTTGCTTCGTTGAAAAGTAGTGGAATGATAGCGATCGATAGAGGCGGGATTGAGCAAATACGTATTGTTGGTGGAATTCGGTTGCATCACTAGCCTATCAAGTACATACATGGGCGAGATGATATCATTGGCGTACTGGGGAACTAGAAACATAATTACACAGATTCGTAGCAGACAAATTGAGTATTAATACTGTACTTTACTCACTGAATGAGGGAAAATGATATGGCTACACGTGTCACATAAGTGATGTCTACCCACAATCTACCCACGAGGATAACGCTACAGAACATAACCAGCGGACCAGCAGCGATCAACAAGCCCCTTTATTCAAATACGATCACAAGATCCATACCCTTGTTCTCTAGCCAACTTTTCCATATTTCACTGTATTTCCTCATTTCTTTTTCTCTTCCAGCTCCTCCATATTTCGGTGCGAAGACCTGTTCGTCTGGCAACAGCTTCGCAATGCGCTGAATTTCGCGCAGATCACGGTTCGAATAGTACTTTATTTGCATCGCAGCCTGAGCGAGCGTCGGATGACGCTAACAGATAAGACCGTCGTGCATCAAGTCAACATGCTTTCAAAAACTTCGAAAGGAACGAAGTCATACTGACCGAATCCTGGAACACCATTCGATGCCATTTACAAAACGTTCTGGGTGATATCCAGCCTCCTTGGGCATCCATGGAAGTTCGTCCTGATGCATACTTCCCACCACTGGGATTGCGGTACATAGGGAGTAGTCGAGGCGTATAGTAGGCCACCAACGGAGCGGACACAGCGTTATTTCCGCTGTATAAGCGACGACGATAACGTTCGGCGACACGCCAGTATTTTGCTTCGCCGCGTGACGTGGCGTGTACATCACTGGCAGTCCGATGTCCCCACTGATCTCGTTTAAACATCTTTCGCCATTGAATCGGTAACTTGACATGCGCTCGTACATGGAGGCAGGTAGTGTTAAGGGCACGGGTAAAGATGTCGAAGAGGGTGTTTACAAGGGGAATGCTTATTGGCTTGCTTAATCTTGCGAGGGCTTTTCTAAGCTGCGTGGCGAGCGCGGAGACAGACGAGACACCTCCGGCGATCGAACTGGAAAAGACGACGAGTGCTGCGAAAAGGGGAACGGGAGCTGGAAGGTTTGTAACGCGCTGAGGGAACGTGAATCAAAATGACGAGCGGGGGAACGAAGACGGACTTCAAGGCGAAGCACAGCAGACTAGGAGTACCTACTTGAAGTTGAAGATGCACCGTTCGTTCAACGACAGACTTAAAGTTGGACATTATTGAGCACTGGTGTATTTCGGCAGAACGTAGTTGGAGAAAGGTCGGACACAACTGGGGGTATGTTGTTTGAGTGGAAGAAAAGATTAATGGTGAAGCGACGTCTCGTTGGTGGGTACTGGAAGGTTAAGAACAAAAAGGCTCCGCCACTCTTGCGCCTAAGGTTGAGCTTGTAAAGTGAGACACGACAGTTTCCGGTGGATCCGCATGGTAACTGCGGGCCACGTCAAGCTGTAAGGAGATTGTGGGTGGAGGGGTTGAGTACACTTGAGTGAGAAGTTGTCCAAGGGGAAGAGAAACGTGCAAAACGTGTGTTTATCATGTTTTCCATTTGAGAGTTGGTTTGACTGCGATCCGAAGTCAGAGATACATGATTGCTTGAAGTTTGCACTCGGCTCCCGGTCTGCTGATCGGCCAATAATCATGATACACATCCATCGATGCGTCACAGACTGGGTGGTACGAGATTATCGGCCTGAACGAGTATGGATTTGTGAGGACGAGATCTGGTATTGCCCGGCCGTGCTCGAGCTTCGGATTATCCCGATCGATTATCCCGATCGAGTCTCTCCGAGAGATGCCACACTCAGGCTTAAAATTGGCTAAAAGCGGAGCCCAGTGGCACGGGGAAACATCCAAAGAGTCCCGGGATCACTGAAGGGATCACCAGATGCGCACACGACATGCACGGTATATAAGGTGAGTAGAAAAATCGACTGCATTGAAGCCGTCCTTTTTCTGAAAGACTTCCTTCTAGATATGTATAATATATATGCGTGCCATACAATCAAACTCCCCAACGTTCCCGTCGCCATCCTTTCGCCGTCCTTTGGGCCAGGGAAGCAGTTGATCCGTAATGTTGCCACATGGTTGCCGTCTTCCACGCTTGGACTGAATCCCTGTTGCTGCTCACTAGATACTCACCATCTGCTGTAAATGCCAACGCTCGTATTTCGCGTTTGCCAGTGAAATATTTTGACTTGTTGGTCAGGCCTGAATTTCTTGTCGAAAGGTCAGCACCGACATAGTTCCATATAGCCAGTGCACACCGGCCTACCGGTCATGACCTGCCATGGTTATCCTGTCCATCAGCCACCGAATGATGGGGGGAGCCTACTAAGTTGTGCCTTCTATGTCGTATGTCACTGACTTTCAGATGAAACCTGATGCCGACCACTGTACACCGGCTCTATCAGCTGGTACCTGGGCTTGGGCTATGTTTCAGGGGCGCTCAGAATCATTCTCAGCCACAGGCACGGCGTAACGAAAACATGGATCTCGACAGCGGTACATATGTACGGTCGATCAATCCTTTGTTCGTCCACGGGGGGCGTCTCGAAACGAGATCTCTGAGTCTCAGAGAAGAAATCCTGCCGCATTTGAGGCCTGAGAAGGAGCTGGTAAGGTTCATAACAATCCCAAGGCAGTGGATATTCCGGGTTGCCTTTAGCCATGCAACGTTATAAATGCCTTAAATTTGATCGTGTTGAGGAGTACCAGGTATCACCGGCGGTACCTGCCCCCTCCCCCCAATCGATCATCAATGCTAGTAGGGAGATTGCCTAACAGCAAGTTGCAAATCACGTCTTCCAAAACCGCGTTTCCTTTTACTGGGTTGTGATCAGTCAGAGTCGATGGGAATGGATATGATTGATCACTGATCAGTGCGGACCAAGAAAGTCCAGGTACGTGACGAGTTCCGAGCACATTCGGAACCTGGGAAGCTAAACGTATGTCAGTGAGCAAGAATCCGTGAGGCCGAGCGCTCCTAAAGTAACCTTCTTCCGCATACTGGGCGCCGCTAGGTTCAATACACAGCGCTCAGATGGACAGTGAGTACTAGCGTGCTCTCAATGGGAAAGGTGGCTGTCTAGCTTGCTTGAATGATCATCTCTCTCTGCATTTTTATTTGATAGTTTTGATGTGGTCTATCGAGAAGAACGTAATCTCCTTACAAGTTACAAGAGTCCATCTGCATCAGACTGGTTGCACAGACTTTGGATAGCTTGAATTTCCTTCGTGGTTTAGTTCGTTCTTCAAGATGCGCCTAGCCATGATGCCTATATGTTTGGTTTCGGCGGTTTCTGTGACCCCCAGGCTTATGACAATTTTACATCGGGTACCAAGGGTATACAAACTCCGGCTTGTCCTTCCAGAGAGATCTACCGGCATGAGTGCCGGGAGATCGAGAGGCGCCCATGCAGTTTGGCGCATATAGTTAATGAACGTCATGCGGAATAAATAGGCTTTGATGATCCACCCGTGAACATTGAAAGCTCCGGTGGTTATAACGAGAGTTGTTGTACAATATACTTGCATGTCGTAAGGAGGGCTGTATGGTAATGGAGCGACCCAGGTTTCAGGTATGTGACACGTTCACGACGGGCTGAGCGGGAGCACAAGAAGGCTGTTCTGTCCGTGCAACCGGTTCCGAGCGAGCTGCAAGCTGGGTTGGCACCCAATGGCAAAAAGGCAAACCGGATAGGGCGGAACGGGCCGCGGGGAACTCGCCAGTGCGCGAACTGGTGCGAACTTCTGAGGCCTCATGGAGTCATTGCCACTGTGATTTACGTACGTCCCATCAACTCAGTCAAGCCATGCGCAAGTACGAAGTACCGGCGCAAACACATAATATGACCGCGAAGAAGGCGGTCTGCATGATAGATAGCGAAGACATACGCGACAAATGAATCCGGTGATTAATTTAAAGGCCATGCATACAGGGAATTCCGCTTCTTGATTCTGTCTCAATGACATCTTCATTTTCTTTTTCAACGGCCTCGTAAACCATGGATGCTGCGTAACGCATGAGTCGCCGGATCCTATCAGAGATACCGTAGCTTCGGAGGTGAGCCGGTAACCTTTTGATTTCATATACTGAAGTCTGAAACGCGGCACGAGGGCCTTCCGAACATCGTCAGGCGAGCCAAAAGACACGAAAAGTATGACGGAGGTTGATATTAGCCGACCAGAAAGTGATTCATTGTCGATTGATGCAACTAACTACTTACCGAGGACCAAGTCATAGCTTTGTATGCTTATTTATGGTGAAGAGGATCGTTTTGGTCATACTCGCTTCCGAGTGTCCGAGTGGCGATCATCGGTGTAGAAAACTAACTGATCTGGACTGCACTCGAGAGGATGAGAGATGTGCCCGTAAAGTTACGACCTGGCTGTACAAAGCGAACAGAACACTTGACATAGCTGGTCGGTGCTGTATCTTCCCATGATGGGAGATTGGCAGTGACATGCAAAACGCCCTCCTGAGTGATTCCATAGCTATCAAATGGCCGACAGGCACAGGCAAAATGCTCTGAGAAACAAGAAAAAAATTAAGATAGATAGAATTTATTAAAAAATCGTACCACAGGTTTTATTTCCCTGTCAAGGGGTCGTAGGTTGGAACGAGCGTGTCGATAATCAGCACTCAATGTGCGGCCTACGCAACCAAAGAGAGGGCCAAGCGTCTGTAGGGTTAAAGAATAATTCCTGCCATCACCGATAGGTTCGCTCCACTTAAAACATATATGGCTTTGCTGCAGTGTTGTGGACGATTGGGTGTTTCGACTGGGAATCCTTCTGGAAGTCGCCCGGGAAAGTTTTGTGCATCGAGGATGTGAGTAACCCAAAGAAGTGGCGGGACGCAGTTTGGAGACCGCAACACGACAGTCACTGGCAAAGGTTAGTATCGGCAATCCGGTGTATCGGACGTCCGGAAATTCCTATGTGAGTCACGTGGGGAGAAAAAGGCTTTAGAAGGTAACTCGAGCTTGGCTCACTGCCGCCAACTGGCTCGTCTTTGATGAGGCTCATCAATCTGCACAGTTCCTCTTTTTGAACCTGTCACATCACATTGATCAGGTTCGAACTGCCAGGCCCGAATTGCCTCCTGGTCACCTCAAATCTGGGCCCTCGGCGACA
This sequence comes from Leccinellum rugosiceps, assembly GCA_038089755.1. Classification (NCBI taxonomy): domain Eukaryota; kingdom Fungi; phylum Basidiomycota; class Agaricomycetes; order Boletales; family Boletaceae; genus Leccinellum; species Leccinellum rugosiceps. The sequence goes on along the minus strand of JBBPLL010000284.1, from coordinate 25,373 downwards.
GTTTCACCTTCACATCACGCGCTATCGGCAGGTCGTGGCCGATGCTGGCGGTCGAATTTCACCGTTTGGCAAGAAATGCGACCCATTGAATACGAGGATGGCGTTAGTCACGCAAGATTACTTTTTACTTGGGTAATCACGGATCTGCGCAACTGCATGGCTAGCGGGCCAATTTCGTCGTTCAGTGTCCCGCGCCCCGCGTAGCGCCCGCATCGTAGTCAGGGCAATTTTTTCAATCATACTCCGATCCGTCCACTTCGCCAAATCAAGCTGCCATACTGACGCCACCGGTCTCACAGATTCTATCCTCCGACTCTGTCGAGAGGAATGAAGAATATCACACAGATCACCATTCCTGAAGGGAAAACCCGCCGAATGATCATCCTTGTTTTTACAGTCTGCGGTGCTGGATACTTGCGGCATGGAATGCCACTGTTGACTTGCGTGTCTCGGTGGCTTGGTCTCGCCATGCCTAGATGAAATGCTGGTGAGTGTCAGTTGCTGTGCAGTGATCTATGGCTGGGGGTTGCTATATAGGCTGCGAGCCTCCACATTACCCCAATACCCTCATCTATCATCCTCCCTTGTTCTCAGTTCTCAATTCAACGTGCTCATCGTGCACCATGGACACATTTCCCTGCCGTCAACTGCTCTGCCAGACTGGAGCGACGCTGGTCAGTACACATAACGTTGATGCCGATGATGGTTGTGTACTTATTGCGGCATCGGTGCCTCCAGATCGATGCAACTCACAAACTGAAATATGACGACGAATGCATCACTCCTTTAGTTGAGACATTGGTACGCCGGGTGTCTGAATAAATACTTCGCTCTTTGACGTGCATGTCGCCCCGAAAGTGTGCAGACTCCTGGATCTGCTGTCAGTCTACAGTCCGCATTGTTGGACGCGTCGTTCAATGGGCTGTCAGTTTCTTCGTGAGTAGTTTCTACTTGGAGCGAATACACTGTGTGACCTTGTCATCAGTTTTGCCCTCTCATTTCGGACGTGATCTCGATGGCACAAGTTGCATGGCAATTAACTTCCATATATTCTTATTTCATAATCGTGATCATCTATATTATAATACGGTGCCTTCGAAAATTCGTACCTTTGCGAAGAGGTTCGTGTCAGTGACTGCCCTGTAGCTCTTACTGACGCATTGTACAGTCTTGTGTTTGCTCTGGCCTGTTATACAGGTATAATTCTTGGTATACCCTGTGAGGTGCAATCACAACTACAAGTTCGTTTGTTTCCATCTTTCTTGATATGCTCGTCATAACTAATTGTTCCATAGTACTGGCGATTGTAATATGTGCATATAACTTGCCAAGGTCAAGTTATCTTGTCTCGCTTGTACGGATGTTCCGTCGGAATCGTTATGAACATCATAACGATTACTTGATCCATTGTCCTGTAAACTAAACACCTTCGTTATCATATCAAGTCCAAGTTGTTGCCTCGTCGACACCGAGTCCTCTCCACGTCTTCGAACTCGTAACCCAGTTGTCTAATCGATCACGCAAAATCAGATGTTTCAAATAGCAAGACGTGGTGCCGGCTTTCGGTGGCCCGACTCGCCTGACTCACAGGATTTCAAGACCCCCCACAGCAACCACAGCCGCGTACAGCATTATAAAGAAGAACAACTGGCTGTGGGCGTGGACCGTTTCAAAATTGTATAAGCGTTCACGACCCAGATCTTCGTTCCATGCCTTGAATAGTCGAGATATGATCTGTTGATCTCATCTACGAGACTATTCGGGTATCCACTGGCGCCATCATGCTCTCAGATCCATGCTTCGCTCTCTATCGTTATTATTAAAAGCACGAAACGCTATATATATGTGCACTGCTGTAATCATCTGCGTGCCATTTTGACCACAACAATGGTATTCACAAATACCGCGGCATCTGCATTGAATGGGCTCCCTCGTTCACCCGAGTCATTCGCCATGCACTGCTACCCGGAGAACGGACGCCGAGAATTATAATGACATAGCGATGCAGCACGAGAAGCTGCGGTTGGTTGGTTGGTGACCAGTCACCACCGCGACGGCTCTCTGCGGAAGGAAACCGTGTCCAGAAAGTAACCTTTTCAGTCTGAGAGGGATCTGAATCGAGGCTGAGAGACCCGAATGGTCTTACAATGTGTAAATGGCTGTTACGCGAGTCCTGGGAGATCTGGTGGGCGCGTGCCCACTAGAGGAAATGGTGGGACCCGGTCCAGACGTGCGGGAGCACTCCGAAGAGTATCTCGCGAGGTCGAGTGATTGGGTCCATGATCCATTCCGAGAGTGCCCTGTCCCACCCGACACTTCGGTGATCCGGGGTATTACTTGAACGTCGAGTTCTTCCCCACTGCTCGGCTAGCCGGCAAAGATAAAGCCGATTGGGTGAGATCATATCATGTGACTTAGCAATGACACGGGTTCCGTCCATCCCGAAACCATCCTCAAAGTTGACTTGTTCAGTAGGTTTTTTCAGCGTGTCGCATTCCCCACTTCCGACCTTTGTCTTCTTCTTCACTAGCATCTCACTCGATCCATTCGCAACATCATGGGCGTACTTGATATCGTTCCCGTGCGTCGACGAGTCTCATATTTGCATAAGCGCCTTGATCTAACGACGACGAACGATCTAGGCCGGCGTATTGACTGGTGACAATGTTCGCAAGCTGTTCGACTATGCAAAGGCAAACCAGGTACGATTTGAACTCTTGATCAAATGAGGGCGGGACCCGCTGTGCTGATATTGTGACCGTGATCGCAGTTCGCCATTCCTGTGAGTCACCCACTCCTGTGACCAACGGAACAGTTCTTTACATATGCCATTCTCCATCTAGGCTATCGTGAGTCGCAGTGCACCGTCTGTGCGACTGGGCTTCAATGACTGATCCCCACCAGAACGTCACTTCTTCCTCTACGGCAAACGCCGTTTTAGAGGCTGCGAGGTCTGTGCGTTTCGCTAGGCACATCTGTCACAGCTCACATTGCACTGCAGAGACATCAAAGCACCCATCATCCTCCAAGTTTCCCAGGGTGGAAGCGCATATTTTGCAGGCAAGGGGCTCAAGAACGACAAGCAGCAAGCCTCCATCACTGGCGCGAAAGCAGCTGCGTTGCACATCCGAACTGTCGCAAAGGACTATGGCGTGTGCGTCACCTTCCAATCCTAGACGATCGCGTTCGCTCATCTCGGATCATCGTTCCAGTCCCGTCGTGCTCCACAGTGATCACTGTGCGCATAAACTCCTTCCTTGGTTCGATGGCATGCTCGCTGCCGACCAAGAGTATTACAATGCCCACCAAGAACCCCTCTTCTCCTCTCACATGCTTGATCTCTCCGAGGAACCCAAGGAAGAGAATATCAAGACATGCGTTGAATACTTCAAGAAAATGGCCCCCCTGGGAATCTGGCTCGAGATGGAGATCGGTATCACCGGTGGAGAGGAGGATGGTGTAGACAACACCGGCGTTGATAACTCCGCACTGTACACTCAGCCAGAGGATGTGTACGATGTACACGATGCGCTGATCAAGATCAGCCCTAACTTTAGCATCGCTGCTGCGTTTGGAAACGTGCACGGCGTGTACAAGCCAGGGAACGTCAAGTTGCACCCCGAACTCCTGGAAAAGCATCAAGCTTATACGTACGCAAAGTTGGGTGGCGAGGAGAAGAAACCCCTGTGAGACCCCTTCGTTCTTTTCAATCCAATTAGTGACAATCTGTAGGTACCTCGTTTTCCACGGAGGATCTGGTTCGACCAAGGAGGAAATCAAAACTGCTGTCAACAATGGCGTCGTCAAGATGAATGTCGACACTGGTACGAAGGAGATTTGTTGTTTTGTGCATGATCTGATAAATCTCATACTGAAGACACCCAGTTTGCCTACCTCGCTGGTATCCGAGTATGTTTGATCGCTCCTTTTTTCCCCACTTTCGATCTGAGATTCTCTGCAGGACTTTGTCAACAACAAGAAGGATTACCTCCGGACACAGGTCGGAAACCCGGAGGGAGCTGACAAGCCGAACAAGAAGGCATGCACGACAGCCAGAACCAGAATATCATATGCTTACCTACCATTCACAGTTCTATGACCCACGTGTCTGGGTTCGCGAAGGTGAGAAGACACTCTCCGAGCGCGTTAAAGAAGCCTGCACAGATTTGGGCAATGTCGGTGAGTTGAATTTATCCTTGAATCCCGCCCGGTGTCTTACTGAAACGAATCATAAGACCGTCTGTAATCGAGATATCGTGTTGAATTCTGTGAATAATCGAAAATGGAATGTTTACGATAGACTGTTTTCTTGAGCGAGGATATTAGACAAGCTATACTTTAGCATGCTCCGAATACACACGTTTTGGGGAGTTGGTTGTTGTTGCCTTGGCTCGGAAGAGGATCTTCCATTTTAGATGTGACTTCTCTCGAAGCTCAATTGTCGAACGTCGTCTGAAAAGTTGGACTCTGGATACCGGTCACCATCGTGTCGCCCCGCCACACGCAATCACGTTTGCCAGCGGTTACGAAGATAACATCACTTGTATCATTTACTAAATGAAATAGCTGCGTCGATGTCGAGGGAGAGATATCGTGAGCGGTCTCCTATCCTATCAGTTTTTCTCGTGGCCCTTAGAACTTTTTTTAGAGATGCACCCACCCGCTGAAGTTCAAACCCTCATCCTCGTCCCCGTATTCATGACGATTGAGACTGCGCGGACCGTCCTCTGGGTCGCGCGTACCGCGGCTGAGGACCCAAGTGGTGATGCACCTTTCTTAGCACGCGTCCTGTTACGGCTCCTCTTAGGCCTCCTCTGGGTCGTGCCCACTCCTATCTGGATCCTGGGACGCTACTGTGCCCGCGTGGCGTGGGCCCCTGTTTGCGGGGTATTGTTGTTATTTGGCGTCGGGCGGGCCGGGCGGGCGAAAGGAAAAGGTGAGTATATTCGTTGTTATGTGATAGTGGGTGCTGGCAGGACCACGGCCCGACGCGACGACATGATGGCGTTGCGTCGGACAGATGTCTTTGTTTATTCGTTCTTTCATATTCGTTTGGTCTCTTTGAATTGTTGAATCCGTCTGCAAATAGGATACACCATCGCAATAACGCAGTGGTATGCATACACACGCAAACGCCGTACGGAGAGGATCCGGCGGTGGCACCGATGAGCGGGGTGAAGCCGTAGAGGTGGTTACTGTTGTTGCGATAAGGGAAGGTGTATATAGAGTCTCTTGGAAGATGCGATCGACTTGTACCATATGCGAATTGGAAGACGACTGTAATGTCGTTCATCGTGTTCGTTGTGTGTGTCTTGAGACATCTTGAGCTGTAGAGGTCGTGCTTATCATGCTTATCATAACAATCACTTACCTATATCGATTATGGGCACTGTGCACGATGAACGAGTCGGCCTCCTTCCTGCAAACAGCTTCGAGGCAATGAAAATGATAACAAATTTGAAGCAGTGAAAAATACGCACTGAGGTGTCATGACATCAGGAGTGGTTTGCTCCAATCGTTCGTATATCATCCGCCAAATCTATGATAGTAATTGCAAGAAATATCGTTGCATGATAATTCTCTAAAACTGGATTTCGGGTAGGAGAGACGTCTGAGACACCTATAGAATAAATCCCAGGATGAATCTGAGCTGCATGCCAATGGCGCTAAACCACACACAGGAAACTAATCAGAATGGGCAATTACGCGAGGAAGAGATGTTCTCCTAGCAGGTACCTGTGAGTAGACCCATCGCTGTATATCTCGATGAAGATATACCACGTGCAAAAGACTGACCAGGGTCGCAAATAGTTGTCGTTATTGAGGTCCATGTTTTCCTTAGGTACCCGCCGAGCGCTGAGAAACGATTCTGGGCGTCTCTGAAACTTAGTCCTGAATGAACGATAACGTGGTCACCTTGAAGATCAGGCACAACCACGAAAGCGGAATACGAACCATATGTTCTACTACCGCTCGGTTTTGAGTACTAGCTTTTGAGTCAACAATAATCAGTACGTACCGGAAAGATGGAACTGTGGCGATGCTGACCCACGGATCAACAAGTCGAAATTGATGTTGGCACTGGACGCCGGAGGATCGCATTTTTACACCAAATAACGAGTGGAAGACGGCAAAGGAGTGGCAACATTACGAATCGGGGTTCAAACGTTCGCTCACCGCCTCGCTATTTCGAAGGATGGCAAACGGATTGCAGCGTGATGCGAGTTCGAGAATACGCAGTTATGAGATGGACGGTACACGCACACGCGCTCGATCCTACAAAACGCCACCCATACTGGATCTCATTTGGCTCGCATACTTTTCTCCTTTCACTCACCTCCTCGCCTCCTTGCGTCCCAGACCCAACCCACCTCCCCGCTCTCGTCCGCGTTTGCGTCACCACGGGGTGCCACTCCTTCCTCGATGGATCGAACTGCTTCGCGCGTCCCCCGTCATTATCAATAGACTGCTGGACATCGACACCACATACCGAGTGATGCCGGCGCAGGCGTGTACCCCCCCAGGTCCAACATTAAGATGGGACAAATGAAAGGCGAACACAGGTAGATGACTACGCCGTGAGTGTTTTGGCCCCAAGTTATGTAGGCCACACTGGCACATGGGTCGTGGTATGCCGCGCGGACATCGCGCCTGATCTTGATCGAATTGTCATGTCACAGGGACGTTTCCGCCTCTCGAAACGAGGCAGAGCTCGTCGGTGGTGACAAAGGATACTTCTGTACTGTAGAAGAATATGGGGCCCAGGCCGGTATTGTAGCGGCAGGATGACCAGTCGAGAGATGGACGCAATGACCCTGCCGTCAGCCGCGCGGGTCTAGACTTAAATACTCCGTCACGACGGACTCGGACCAATTGTCCCCATGCACGAAATGGACACAACTACGGAATTGTAGTCGTCGGCGTGATACATAAAGAGGAGAACAGGTGTGAAAAAACCTGCGATTATTCAGGAGAGGAGGAAAAACTTGGAGGTCCTACGTAGTGTCTGCTGACCATGCGGACGAAAGCTATTTCAAGTGAGGACGAGGATGATGTGCGAAACACCGGATGCAGTCCCGCTCAGGGGGTTTTCAGGGTAGACATAAGTTTTCTGACTCTTCGGACTTGGTGTACCTCCTTCGTTGCAACCAGATGAGCGTCAGCGATGCGAACTTGAAGCTTGAGGGGTCATTATGACCGCGCCGTGGGGGGTAACGAACGGAGTGCTCCGGCGCGCCGCAGGCCCGCAACGCCAACTGTTAGGCCTAAGGGGTCAGAAGAACGCGAGAACAGCACTCTGAAACACCCGATCTGCTGTACCATGGGACAGAAAGGCACCTGAGCGGGTGAGTGTCGTCCTGCGTATGTGCCCAGGGGTGGCTCTATGTGCAACGCCGCTGGACGAGGGCCGAGGTTTTGATTACGTCAGCATCACCTGCCATGATCCCAGGCTGCCCAGCAGGGCGGCCTGCAGCGTCCACAGCCTGAGCGTCCCCGGCGAGCGCCAGGTGGTATATAAGGACCAAACATGAACAAAACTACCCTCGGGCTCTAGTCGGTAAATCTATACTACTAAACCCCCCCACCATCGTCTCGTTTGAACCTCGTTCAATGGGTCGCGGTCGCTTGCGCTGCGACAAAGTCATTGCTCGCAAACCACTGGCGGAGATGGTCAGCGGGTACATCCTTCCAACAGAACTAATTTGCCACATTCTCGGATACACGAGCGCCAGAGACGTCGTCCGATGGCGAACGGTAAGCCGTCCTCCGCTGTTGACCCAGCTGCAAGCTCAACTTGAAGTCCCGGGACTCCCGGCAGGTTTCGAAATGGTTCCATACCGTCACTTACCAACTCGATATCTGGAGGGCTTTGCGCGCAAACATCCCGTTCATGCCTCCGCCCAGGTTGCTCCCCGTTCGTTCCCTCGAACGGGCCCTCGTCAATTCAGAGCGACTGGCGCAATCGTGGAGTTGCCACGCGATGCAGCAGCTACGAGCCCCCTCGATGCGCAACATCCATTTTGATGGAGACATTCAATCCGACCGTTGTAATCATCTCATCGATGGTCGATGGTTTATCGCGTGTCAATCAAAACTGCGCATCGTGTTATATGACACATATAGCACACATGACACGTATGATTACCATTCCTTCTTCGGAAAGACCCATGCTGCGCCACCGACAGTCCTGTGGGAGCAGAGTGACCGGATAGTTCGGTGGATCGGTAGCCCGGGAGCCTACAGAGAAGGACGGTGGGTCGTACACGTGTGGGTGCAGTCTGCGCCCGCCATGCATTATTGGTACGTCTTCGTTTCGTAAAAATCTGTGCTCACCACCTCTTATTCTCTATGGCCAATAGCTCCATCTTGGAACTTGGGTGGCATGCAGACTCTGGATCGTTGTGTGATGCCATTTCCTTTGATGTTCCTTGTGATCCATTGTCCGAAGGCCTATGGGACGATGAACCAGACCATATCTTCCGAGTCTTTTCCTCTGCAATGCCGTGCTTCAAGCGTTCACGGTTCCTTTATCTACCAGGCGACCCAGGCCCACGCTTCGTGTTTGACACTACCACCCGCATATTTTATACAATCCCCCCGTTCAAGCTTGCATTGGTACGTAACGATCAGAAGTGTTGCGCGCGCCACGGGTAATACTCATCGACTCTCAGAATCAAACGAGGTCAAGCATCCGTGCTGCAATTCAGGAGCCTGATATCGAGCTCACAAACACACACGTAATCTTTCTCCACCATTATTCGGGCGAAGACCCAGGTACGACACGCAAGTTCATTGTCGCGCAGGCCTTCACTGTCCCCGATGACCAGCGCCCATTCAATATGAACAGGAAAGACATGCGCCTCACTCACGAGGGTGTATTTGAAAGCGCAAACAAACTGTTAGATATAGATGTCATAAGGAACTCTATCGTCGATTCTCTCACTGGGTCCATCAACGTGAGACTGCTGGAGCGAAGTCGATGGGATCGCGCTGCTGACGACCTCTGCTGTGTCGACTTGACGCTGCATCAACCATCTGCAACGGACGTTTCGCCGATGACCATTGCACGACAGAGTGTCGACATACAGTCATTCATTCCAGTGAAGGGTACGAGGATCAGGGACAAGTACTGGGATATCTCCGATGAAGGGTATGCAAGGTGTCTCTGCCTGGCAAAATACGACGACAGATGTCGTGTGGTTGTGAAGTTGGCGATCGATGCTACTGGCGATCGATGCGTGGCTGTCTATGGTGGTGAGTTGGAGGAAGGGCTGCAGCGATTCAGCGAGCGTGTGACGGCGTTGGACGGTACGAGAGGCAGATTTTATGATGGTCGTGGCTGTGATCAGGATCATTCTATGTTCATCGTAGACGTTGAATAGGTCATTTGATTCAAGAATTAAAGTAGTACAGAGACAGTTCTTTTTTCTTCTACATTCAGAGTCGAGCGAGGCAGACTGGCCGAACCGCTGCAATGAAATGCGTTATGGGGCAGTGACGCTTACAGTCGCTTGCAACGACAATAATGCTCGACGGCATATGATACAACGACCACAGTTGAAAGTATGGTAGGATCATGTCCTTGCACAGCCAGCAGTACCGCGACCTCTTCACGAAATATGTCCCCCTCGGCAACTCGCTCGTCGAGTATGACGAGCAGCACCACTGGGACGACATCATCATGCAGCAGGTCGTCATCGCCTCCGTAGATACCGCCAGGTCTCCATATGCATTTGTCCAGCGACAACTCGGACAAGTGGTCCCACCGCACAAGAACGCGGACGCACCCAAGACTACTCAGGCTCAGGATCCCCCGTCAGAGCACGCCACGGAGCGCAATCGCTAGAAGCCGATAGACGAAATTAGGTTCCAGGTCAAGGCGACCGCTGCAGAGCTCAAGACCATCGTAGACAGCTCTAAAGACCCAAAGCTTTTGCCCGAGGCGACCGCGAAAGCGATGGATCAAGAAAAGCGCAAGGCCACTCCGCTTGCAGACGAGGACAAGGATCTCATCCGCAAGGCCGAGGAGGTTTTGGCCGAGCCGATAGAAATCACGTTGGACCGTGACGCGACGACGCTCGCACTGGACGCACTGGACGTCGAGGTAATTATCCTGTCGGAGAAGAAAACGAACAGAAACGTGTACGAAGCGCCTCTGCTCATCGGTTTCGAACCTCTGCCTGGGAATTCCAAGCCCAGGCCTGCTCCCCCGAGTCTAAACCCGAACCGCTTCCCTTGCCAGTTGCCCCCGCCGTCTCGGACGTCGCTATCTCAGAGCCCGTCATCTCATATCTCGCAAACACCATAGATGACCTTGCGTCGTACCTGAATGCGAACCCTTCCGCGGCGGAAAAGGTCAAGGGCATCCTCGATGTTGCTCGGAACGACCTAACGGCTCAACGTTCAATGCACTTCGATCAGGTCTTCTAACTTAGCGCCATCTGATCGAGCAGCCTTGTGCTGCAAAGCATACTCATTTCATCTTTTGCCAGATCAAATTTAGGTCAAACGTTGTGCTGACATAGAAAAACCAATTTACACTCGACGTACGCATGTCGAAGTGGCTACAAGTAAAACCCCTCCATCGACAAGCGCTTCAGTTCCCGTCTGGCAGAGTGGGTGCATCGCACCCGGACACCGAATCGTACATGATACCTATTCCTTGTATGTTATCCTGTATGTCCCACGAATCAGATCGTCTCATTCAAGGGCAGGCAAGCCGGCGGGATTGATCTACTCACTGGGATGTTGGAACAGCACGCCGCTTTCTGACCAAATGGGCAATTTCCTTCGATATCTGTGACAGTGCAGTCGGCTCCACTCCAGTTACCGGGGCCACAAGCCTGATTATCGGTCCATAATGATTAGTGGGTCCTTCAACAACGGACGGCGACTCGACCGCTTACACATGGGGTAAAAGACGCGCAGCATAAGCGAGTGCAGCCGCTGGTTGCAGCGATGGCACCGACCGTGGCGAATAGTGCGATCAAAAACGACGGAAGGCGGACGAACATCTTTAGAAGAGGAAGAACTGTTTGGGAAATGTTATTCTGAAAGACGGCAGACCCGGTGAGCAGCCCATTTTATGCAGTCATTTTGCCTGCTAACTGTTTTTGGGGTGGCCTAGTTGATCGGATGCCGCTGATGGTTCATTGCATCAGCATACTGTAGCCGAGTCTGAGGGTCCCAGAAAAAAGTAATTCCTTTTTCACTCGAGACTTGAGAGCATCTGATTGGAAGAGAGACCAGCCAGAAATGTGTCAAATGGTGACATTATAACTCAGCTATGCTGATGTTAGATCGTAGTAGTTGAATTGAATATCTGGGTTATAACTGGACAAAAGTTTAGTTAGCTCGTTTTGGTCGACAATCGAAGTTCAATTTTTGGCCCTCAACCCTTCAATCAATACTTAACCCATGAAAGAGATGTCAAGCGGTAACGTTACAAGTCACTTTGCAAATTTCGGGCTTGGCCTGATTCTGAACTTTGGTCACTTGATCGGAACCATAAAACAACATCATGATGTATGTAATCTGTTCATGTGGTGGAAGACAAGGTAAAAGTAAAGCAAGAGCGACTCAGCATGCACACGGACAATCTGGCTGCTCTGTATTTAGCTGCCTGGCCACAAGCGCGACGAACGTTTTCGACGCCTTCACCTAAAGTCCCCCCTCTCGAGTCAGGCTCCGAGTCGTCCTTCAATTTCCTTCGAGCTCCGAGTCGGACAACTAATTAAAAGAACCTTTCGTAATGCACTATGTAGGTTCGGTCGACCTAAGAATGGAGTTATGATGACATTGAAGTTGAAATGCCGGTGTACGACAGATTGGTGTCGAATCAATTTCAAATCCAATGCAAAGTTGAAGGCAGAGGTGTAGGAACGACCTAACGTGGTTTCCTAAGCGCCCGATAGATCCTGCTGTGCACACAGACATTCTTACTGCTCTGACCACGAGTGCGTCATCAAAAGCGCCTGCTCCGTTGCGTTTCTCCATCCGTACCTAGAGGTGAGGTCTATCAAGTTAGACACGACAGCGAGACGCTGCTTCAATCGGAATTTTTGGAATTTCATCAGGGGACGTAAGTATTATTTGATAGGCTGCCCGGGCAACCTCCGTTTGGAATAGTCCTAGAAAAAGTATCGTAAAGACCCTTAGTTTGACCGTCATACTAGAGCACGACCCGAACAGGTGGTTGTTCGCGACGTGGCCCTCAGTGATAGATGAGTGAGTACACGTACGCATGCTCTGGTCGACAGCACGTCCTCGTTGGTGGGCGTGATCCAGGATTGGGACTTGAAGTGCTCGCAGGGCGCACCAATCATTTCGATGTCGTGTGTGGCTTATTGGAGAAGCTGGGGTACAATGACTAGTCGGGGCAGCCGATGGAAGAAGTGGCCTAGCAGTCAGCCGCGGGGTACAACTACGGGACTGTAGTCGTCGGCGTGATACGAGTAGAATAGGGAAGAAGGGGTGGAGGAATGAAAAAACCAGCGATGATTCGGGAGAGGAGGACAAACTTGAAGGCCCTACAAAGTATTTGCTGGCCATGCGGATGACGGAGTATGATGACTGAAAATGAGAAGCCTTGGGAGAATCGCCTCACAGGAGATATTCGATAGACTACAGCGTTAGCAGCAGTGCTGACTCGGATAGTCGGCGAGATGCGTCGGATATAAACACACACATCTTGACTGCTTGTGTTCGCTTGGACGCATATAATGTCTCTGACGACGATCTTCTTCCGTGGTCGGGTCCAGGCGGAGCTTTTTCAAGTGAGGCCGAGGATGATGCTCGAAACACTGCCGGATGCCTGCATAAACCTGATGACTATGTACGCCGGGCCGAGGTTTTGATTACGTCAGCATCACCTGCCACGATCCCCGCTCTCAGGCTGCACCGTGCGTCCACAGCGTCCCCGGCGAGCACCAGGTGTATAAGGACCAAACATAAGCAAACTACTCCCGGCTCTCATCGGTAAATCTTTACTAAACCCCACCACCATCTCACTGCTCGCAAATCATTGATGAAGATGGTCAGCGAATACATCCTTCCAACAGAACTAATTTTCCACATTCTTGGACACACGAGCACCAGAGACGTCGTCCGATGGCGAACGGTAAGCCATCCTCCGTTGTTGACCCAGCTGCAAGCTCAAGTCCCGGCAGGTTTCAAAGTGGTTCTATACCGTTACCTACCAACTCGATATTTGGAGGGCTTTGCGCGCAAACGTGCCGTTTATGCCACCGCCTGGGTTACTCCCTGTTCCTTCCCTCGAACGGGCCCTCGTCAATTCAGAGCGACTGGCGCATTCGTGGAGCTGCCACGCGATACAGCAGCTACAAGTCCTCTCGATGCGCATGATTCATTTTGATGGAGACATTCAATCAGACCGTTGTAACCATCTCATCGACGGTCGATGGTTTATCGCATGTCAATCAAAACGGCGGATCGTGTTATATGACACGTATGACTACCATTCCATCATCGGGAAGACCCATGCTGCAACACCGACAGTCCTGTGGGAGCAGAGTAACCAGATAATTCGATGGATCGGTAGCCCGGGAGCCTACAGAGAAGGACGATGGGTTGTATATGTGTGGGTGCAGTTTGCAGTCACCATGCAGTTGTATGTCTTTATCTTGTGTGAATCAGTGCTCCGCACCCCTTATTCTCTACGACCAATAGCTCCCTCTTGGAACTTGGGTGGGATGCAGACTCTGGATCATTGTGTGACGCCATTCCCTTCGATGTGCCTTGTGATCCATTGTCCGAAGGCCCATGGGGTGATCTATTTGATCATTTCTCCCGGGTCTTTTCCTCCGCAACTCCGTGCTTCAACAAGCGTTCACGGTTCCTTTATCTGCCGGGACCGAATAAGCTGGTGTTTGACACTACCACCCGCATATTTTATACAGTCCCCCCGTTCAAGCTTGCATTGGTACGTAGCAATCAGAAGTGTTGTGTGCGCCACGGGTAGTCCTCATCGACTTTCAGAATCAGAATCAAACGAGGTCAAGCATCCGTGCTGCAACGCAGGAGCCTGATATCAAGCTCACAAACACACACGTAATCTTTCTCAACCATTATTCGCGCAAAGACTCGGATGCGGCACGCAATTTCATTCTCGCACAGGCCTTCACTGTCCCTGATGACCAGCGCCCGTTCAACATGAACAGGAAAGACATGCGCCTCACTCACGAGGGTGTATTTGGAAGCCGAAATAAACTATTAGATGTCATAAGGAACTCTGTCGTCGATTCCCTCACTGGGTCCGTCACCGTGAGACTGCTGGAGCGAAGTCGATGGGATCGCGCTGCTGACGACCTCTGCTGTGTCGATTTGACGCTGCATCAACCATCTGCAACGGATGTTTCGCCGATGACCATTACACGGCAGAGTGTCGACATACAGTCAAGGATTCCAGTGAAGGGTACGAGGATCAGCGACAAGTACTGGGATATCTCCGACGAAGGGTACGCAAGGTGTCTCTCCCTGGCAAAGTATGACGACGGATGTCGTGTAGTTGTGAAGTTGGCGATCGATGCGACTGGCGATCGATGTGTGGCTGTCTATGGCGGTGAATTGGAGGAAGGGCCACATTCCCCGCACAACGAGGTGTGTAAGCTATTCAGCGAGCATAGACTTTATGTGACGGTGTTGGACGGCACGAGAGGCAGAGTTTATGATGTTCGTGGCTGTGATCAGGATCGTTATATGTTCATCGTAGACGTTGAATAGGACATTTGATTCAAGAAGTGGTCATAGAAACATAGGCTTTTCTTCTCCTACATTCAGAGTCGAGCAAGGCAGACTGGCCGAATCACTGCAATAAAGCGCGTTATGGGGCAATGTTGCTTACAACCGTTTGCAATAATAATAGTGCTCGACGGTACACGACACAACGACAAAAGTTGAAAGTATAATGACTCGGAATCTGATCTACATTGTTGCTAACCTCAGCTAATGCCGCCAAATATCCAACACTTGAGCTTGAGGTACAGCACGTGGTGAGTCGCTCACAACAGTGGGATCCGGAGGTGCCGCTTTCCATGGGAGCGCCTTCTGCAGCTCATTCCATAAGTCTTGCTCCAAATCCACCAGGACTTCAATGTCAATCCCGACCACCTCCATGGGCACAGTCCTAGCGACTGTACACTGCTTACCTTCCAGACGACACTCGAGCTACATAGCAAATTTCTCATAGCACCAACAACATTTTTCGTGACTAGTCGCAATCGTGTCGACCATATCGGAGTGCAATATGACTTGCACGTCAGGAAAGATAAACACACATCAACGATTGCGTACCTTGTCCCCGAGGGGCTCATGTAGGACGCTCTCATCCTGCGTTTGAATCCTGTAGTTGTAGTATCGGTCATAGGCAGGAAGTCCCGTTAGACTTGCCTCCGCATGGAACGACGACTTGTAATGATCACCGAGAATACGGACCCTACGCTTCGTGACATCATCACCCTTACCGCCGAGACGACTCAAATAGTACATGTCTGCGAGTTCGTCCACAGTCAACATGGAGTGGTCGCTCGGCGGTGTTTCGATAAGCCCAATTCGGAGCAAATTCTTCATTGCCTGTGTTGCGATCGGGCTGGTGGTGAGATGATCCAAAGCGGCATGCCATGCTACGACTGCCTTCAGATGAAGGGCAGTCGTTACAACACCTTCCCTGGATTCCGTAATTATGTCACGATCTGAGAAAAATAACGTTTTTAAAAGGTCGGCTGATGCATGGGAATAGTGACTTACCATCTCCCCCGCTAGGCTGAAGACAACGGTCAGCGAGCAGGATTATATTACTGAAATGATGTCGGACCATTCATATGGCTCATTGATTGTAGAAGGTATTCTGCGAGGCCAGTTCTCTCCAGGAGTACTTGAGCTACTCCGAGTCACCGCTTCCAGAAGATGAAGTTGTACTATCACTCCCCAAGGACTGAGCCACCCCACTAGTTGGCCGATTTTTGAAAACGACCACTACTTCTCTAACAACACATTTTCCCTACAATTATGCTTCATCCAAGATACATTATAAGGCTATATGAACTCGAATGACATCAATCCATGCAGTATTCGTCGAGATAGAAAAAATGGTGTGACAATGGGCAGAATCACACCTGTGACATCCATGCCGAGTACTGCCGAAGCGGAGTATGGACTTCAGCAAGTCTGCGTGCGGCTCCGAGTCGAGTGAGGCTAGCTATAGGGCATTTCGAATCGATCGCGATGTTGCTCTGAAGACGTTCGAGCGTCCATTATCTGCTTACAAACGAAAGGAAGATTTGGTCACGATTGCACGCGCACTTCAGGTCACCGTTGACTCCAAAGACACGGTCGCTGTCCTCACAAACAAGATCAAGACGCGCATCATCGAAAATCCCTCGCTTGCTCAAAATTCTCGATTTTCTGTATTATTCGGGGAAGCTCGTAGCCGTGGACAGCGTAACAAACGAGCCAGCCCTTCCGAACCTGGCAATGAAGATCAATGCAGTACACCGGGCCCATCATCTGTTCGCACTCAACCTTCCGAGTCCATGCCGGCGCCGGTGGTCGATTCTTTTCATTCTCCCAAGCTGGGCTCGGCACCGCATGTCACTCACTCTCCTCCAGATTCCTCAGGCTGGCAATACCATGATCATATTCATCCCTCAATGGACACTCATCAACAACTGGCACCAGGTCCGCATCCATCCGCTACCTTAGACGTTAGTACATACCACACAGCAGGATCAGTTACTCATAGATTACCCTAATATTTCCTTGTTTGATACTGCACATTGATACACATAGTACACATGGCGCACATAACACATATAGCACGCATAACTCGGTTTCCTAATGATGATGTCTATTGGCCTCGGTCTCGCCAGCGGAGCTTCAAATTGCGCAGTATGACGACGTGTTACTGCCTGTGACATTTTGTGACCGGCCAACTAGTGGGGTGGCTCAGTGAGTGATAGTAGCATATGTACCGTAGTCGTGGCTGACAAGTTGAAAATACGACTGTTAGCCTCCAACACCGCGTGAATACGCCAGATTACCACTCTTCCACAAAATATTGAAATGTCTTCCTTGGCGACATCCTTCCGTCTTCTCGTGATCATGTATCGCCTGATCGCGACCTGCTGGAACGCGTGCATCGTCCTCTGGCAGATCGTGCAGTCGGTAGTGCAAGAAGCCAAGCAAGAGGCGGCCGAGCTGATGGCGTTGGTTGACAACGGTGCCCCCATCATGGTTTGTCCACGAAGACCTTTGCCCTGCAGACATTGACCGAGTTCCGTTCTCCAGGACGTCGTCACATCGACGGCGTGGCAGCAAGATACAGGCGATCCGGCGAACCCGCTGCAGATGCTGATCATTGTGAGGAAGACTTCGTTCGTGCTCCTACTCCGACTGTCCAAGCGTCGGGTGCTGCACGTGGAAGTGGACGAGGTGCGTCAATCAGATTGGCTGACAGAGGCATTTCATAACGAATGCTATGCACGCGAGTCAGAGGTTCATCGCCTCCAAGTTAAAGGTGATCCGGACGGAGTTAATATTGCACGCCGAGCACATCCCATGCTTTGTAAGTCGTTGCGAAGGACGAGGATGTGGCTAACGCAGACGGGCGATAGTTGCAAATGCCAATGGGGACGCACGATACGCGTCTGGTTCGATATGGGCCCCTGAGGCTGCCGTATCTTTGGAAGGAGGAGCGAGCGGATACAGAGCGCAGAGATGAGGTCGCTGAGAGGGCGGTCGTGCCTAGCGCGCCAGTGGGTGACACGGGAGAAGGTTCACGCAAGAAGTATGTCCAGTTGCTCACGGAAGGGGCACTGCGGCGTCGATTGGAGGGAGCGCCGAAGAAGAGGAGAGCACTGGCGAACGCGACGAACAACACGAACGAGACGACGGTGAAAGAGACGCCGAAAGAGACGCGGATGGAGCGAATGATCCACACTGCCCTCACCGAGAATTTGGTGACTCCGACTCGGCCATCGCGACGAAAGAAGAAAGGCTTATACAAGGTTTAGCTTAGCGAAGTCGGATTAGTGATGCTCAGTCTCACGGCTCGGAATATATAAGGACGTGGACTCGGGAATTTTGTCGTCGCCGTTCACGATGGCGCTCTTGCAGTGTCGAGACAGAGAAGGATGGCAGTGGACGTCTAGTAGCAGAGTGTTTGACTTCTCGCTCTGTGCTGAAGAAGGTTTCATACTCGCTCCTCTGCTCGCCGTGCTTGCCGTCGTCACGCTCGCTCGGTCTCGCTCTCTCTCATACGTGTCCCTGCGCGACGTCTCCCGCGCAAGCCGATGGCGACTCTTTGTCAAGCTTGTGCGTTCGCTTCATGTTCGTTGTTCTCCGTGCTAATTCCAACATTCAGATTTTGCTTGGTTTCGCCATCTTGATCAGTCTAGTCACTCTATATTTGGTCTTCGCTGGACATATCAGCACTCCCGTTCGACTCCCGTATGCATTCGAGCCACTCGCGCTTCTCCTTGCATGGATCTTGACCCGTCTTAACCACCTCCGCAATCGTTCCTCTTCCACCGCCCTATTGCTATTCTGGCCTTGTTATGCCGTCGCACTTGCCATCTGGACGCGTTCTTACGCGCAAACTTTTTCATCCGTGCCCCTCGTTCCCTTGAAATGGGCCGTCGTCTCGCTTGGCTTGCTTTCCTTTGCACTCGAATGCGTTTCTCCTGACGACGCTCCTCAATCAAATACCGAGAGTCCGACGCTCAAGGCCAACGTGTTCAGTATCTGGTCGTTCTCCTGGCTGACCCCTCTTTTGACTAAGGGTGCAAAGGTCATCATCACAGAGGATGATCTCCCCGCACTCGTCCCCCGCAACGAGTCGGCCAACCTTGGAAATGACCTTCAACGCGCTCTCAAGAAACAGTGTGTATGCTCTCTTTTCAATAGACCCTGCTAACCCCGTTCCTAGCCCTGGTTTGTGGACTGCCCTCTCTGTTGCCTACGGTATTCCCTATGTCGGTGCTATACTTCTCAAACTCCTCCAGGACAGCTTGGCCTTTCTCCAACCCGTCCTCTTGGGCCAGCTTTTGTCGTATATCTCGGATTATCAAGATACCAAAGGTGGAGGTCTCCTCGCCACTACCACCCCCTTCTTCGGCTACGCCATGGCCATCCTTATGTTTATCGCCTCCATGGCTCAGACCGTCATCCTTCATCAGGTATTCTTGACGTTCTCTTCATTACCCTCCCCTCTTCTCATTCGCTTTAGTATTTCCAAATATGCTTCGAGACCGGCATGCGTGTTCGCGCTGGCCTTGTCACAGCCATTTACAAAAAGGCTCTCGTCCTTTCAAGCGACGAACGCGGCCGTGCTACCGGCGATATCGTTAATTTGATGTCCGTCGACACGACTAGAATGCAAGACCTTTGCACCTATGGGGTCATCGCCGTCTCTGGACCATATCAGGCATGTCACCCCTTTGCATCCAACCTGTCCCAGGCTAACTGGTCAATCAGATCGTCCTTGCTTTCGTTTCTCTTTACAACCTTCTTGGCTGGTCTGCGTTTGTCGGCGTGGCCATCATGGTCTTTTCCATTCCCTTGAATACATTCATCGCGCGAATTCTGAAAAAGATGCAAGAGCAACAGATGAACAACCGCGACAAGCGCACGAGGTTGATGAGCGAGCTACTAGCCAACATTAAGAGGTAAACCCAGTGTCCCCCCAGCACAGAGCATATGCTTATCCCCGACCAAGTATCAAGCTATATGCGTGGGAATATGCGTTCATCCGTCGTGTTTTGCACGTCCGCAATGATCTTGAGCTGAAGATGCTGAGAAAGATTGGTATCACCACCGCAATGAACACGACCCTCTGGACTGGTATCCCCTGTATGTGCCTTACCTCTCACCTGCTTCCCTTCTGACTGTGGAACAGTGCTCGTCGCGTTCAGCTCTCTCGCTACCGCTTCAGTGTTTTCGGCCACGCCCCTTACTGCCGACATCATTTTCCCTGCTATCTCCCTTTTCATGCTTCTGCAGTTCCCTCTTGCAATGGTATTCAATGCGTGTTTTTTGTTCCACCGTTACTCACCTTGTTCGCAGTTCAGTCAAGTGACTTCCAACATCATCGAGGCTATCGTATCTGTTAAGCGTCTTTCTGACTTTTTGCGCGCAGAGGAACTCCAGCCAGATGTCGTGAAGCGGGTCGAAAAACAATCTCTGTCGATCGGCGATGAGGTCTTGTCGATCAGGGAAGGGGAGTTCCAGTGGACCAAGAATGGTATTCAACCGGTCCTCGAAGGCATCAACCTGACGGTGCGGAAAGGCGAGTTGGTAGGTATCCTTGGGAGGGTTGGAGCGGGAAAGGTGAGCGTTGTCTTGTTGCATTGGAAGGAACGTGTATCGACAAGACGGTACTCTTAGAGCAGCTTGCTGTCTGCTATCATTGGCGACATGCGCAAGCTAGAAGGAGAGATTGAGTTGTCAGGTACTGTGGCGTATGCTACTCAGAACCCCTGGTTAGTGCTGGATGATGAGTGCCGGCATCAAGCTTGCTTACTTGTCTATACCAGGATCATGTCCGCTACCGTCCGCGACAACATTCTGTTCTCACACGAGTATGATGAGTCGTTTTATAATCTCGTCGTGGAAGGTGCGTGCTTTCGTTGTTCCACAGCAGATCTCGTTCGCTTACTATCGTGATCAGCTTGTGCGTTGAAACCCGATTTGGCCGTTCTGTCGCAGGGAGATATGACCGAAGTCGGTGAAAAGGGTGAGTCTTTGATGGAAAGATGTTGTGACGTATGACGAACATTGTTTCAGGAATCACTGTTAGTGTCCTCTCCTTTCGATAACATTGGGTCTCTCATTCGTAGTTTCTAGTTGAGCGGTGGGCAACGCGCTCGAATTGCCCTAGCACGCGCTGTATATGCCAGAGCGGATTTGTCAGTTGGTAATCAGTATCTATGATCTTCACGTACTGATATATGCGAGTGTAGGGTGCTCCTCGACGACGTCTTGGCTGCGGTCGACTCTCATGTTGCCCGTCACATTTTCGGTATGCGATCCCTGATCCTAGCCCGTAATGTTTTCTAACACTGGGACCTCCCGAAGACAACGTCATCGGCCCTCAGGGTCTCCTTTCCACGAAAGCCAGAATCGTCGTTACTAACAGCATTGCGTATCTCAAGCATTTCGACCAGCTTGTTTACATCCGTCGCGGCATCGTCCTCGAATCTGGATCTTATCGGCAGCTAGTGTCCAACCCAGACGGTGCAGTTCGCAAGCTCATGTGAGTGATCTTCCCTGCTAGCAAGTCTGTAGCGTTATCTGATATGGTTTGCAGTCAAAATCACGCCACAAACGGATCCTCTGCTACAGCAAGTGGTGCAGTGACCCCGGCGCATACGAGCGTAAGCGGTGTTAGCACGCCCACGATGAACGATAGCAAGGCCCAGTTAATCGAAGAGATCGACTCTGTAGAGGAAAAGGTTGTCGTTCGACGCCAGAGCTTCAGCAGGGCGGTGATCGCGCCTCTGCCCCCCATCCGCGAGGCAATGAGCACCGGGCTGACGAAAGAGCATATGGAACAGGGGCGTGTCAAGAAAGAGGTGTATTATCAGTACCTTCAAGCCGCTTCCAAGGTCGGCTTTTTCTTTTTTGTGCTCGTCACGGTCTCGTCGCAGGCGATGTCTGTTTTGTCGACGTACATGCTTCGGTTGTGGGGCGAGAGCAACCGCGAGGCGGGAAACAACGCTGGGTTGAGGGATCCGTATTTGCTAGGATATGGGTTCTCTAACTTGACGTCGATATTGTTGTCGGCGGCGGCGGCGTTGTTGATTTGGGTGTTGTGTTCGTTGAGGAGTTCCAAGTATTTGCACGATGCGGTAAGTTTATGCTGACTGGAGTAGGGATGACTGGATTGATGTTCTTGACAGATGTTGGATACAGTGATGAGAGCGCCTTTGAGTTTCTTTGAGACGACACCTTCCGGGAGGTACGTTGGCCTTGGGTTTATTTGGTCGACGACACTTGTTGATAGGATTGTAGGATCCTGAACGTGTTTTCCCGTGACATCTATGTCGTTGATATGGTCCTTGGGAGGGTAAGCCCCGTTCGCAAGATTCGCAAGAAGTATCTGTCTGCTAACTGTGCCGTCAGGTCATTCAAAACTTGATCAGGACATGTGCATCCACAGGGTCCATTATCCTGGTCATTGGTATCAGTTTCCCGCCTTTTGTACTTGCTGTCATTCCCCTGGCGTGGTTCTACTACCAAGTGACCGTGTAAGCTTGCCAGGACTTTCTTCATCCACTTTCTGACCTCTTCGTTTCGTTAGCTACTACCTGGCGACCTCGCGTGAACTCAAGCGCCTCGACTCGGTCTCGAAATCGCCCATCTTTGCATGGTTCTCTGAATCCTTGGCCGGATTGTCCACCATCCGGGCATACAACCAGCAAGCAATCTTCACTGCCCAAAACGCGCGCCGGCTCGATCGGAACCAGATGTGTTATCTCCCCAGCACGTCTGTGAACCGATGGCTCGCCGTTCGATTGGAGTTCATGGGATCTATCATTATTTTGCTCACCGCGGTCATGGCTGTGTCGGCGGTGGTGACGAGCAGTGTGGATGCGGGATTGGTGGGGATGGTGTTGTCGTATGCGTTGAACACGACCGGGGCGTTGGTAAGTCCAATTCTGGTTTCGAATTAGGACTGTGGCTGACCAAAAAAAAAGAACTGGCTGGTGCGTTCGGCAAGCGATGTGGAACAAAACGTGGTGAGCGTGGAGCGGATCACGCATTACGCGAATGATTTGCCGTTGGAGGCGCCTCGCGAGTTGGTGGATCGGAGGCCGCCGACTGGGTGGCCTGGCGCCGGTCAAGTCGAGTTCAGGTAGGTTCTGGACTCTTGACGGGTGTGCGTTTGGATGAACAAACTGACGCTGCGTTGCAGCGAGTATTCGTTGAGGTATCGACCGGAACTGGATTTGGTGTTGAAGGATATTTCGTTGATGATCGTGCGTGTCTTTAGTACCTGGATATGTGACGTCGGTTCTGACGTTCGGCCGACTAGCAACCGAAGGAAAAGATTGGTATCGTCGGGAGGACTGGTGCTGGCAGGGCGGCGGTGAGTTTTTGTGATTGGAGATGGCATCTTGTCCTTCTGAACTCCCCTTCCAGCTCCTACTTGCGTTATTCCGAATCTTGGAAGCGGCGTCCGGCAAGATTTACATCGACGGTATCGACATTAGCACGATCGGACTGCATGACTGTACGTCGTATCAGAACGTAATACCGATCTCATTCGCTCAACCTCATCGACAGTACGCTCGGCGATTTCAATCGTCCCACAGAGTCCAGACCTGTTCGAAGGTACGCTCCGGGAGAACGTCGATCCGGTAGGCGAGTATCAAGATGTGGATATTTGGGGTGCACTCGAGCATGTATGTATCGATTTCTTTATCTGTCTGCCGACCCTATAACCCACCCGCGTGCAGGCCCATCTAAAGTCGTACGTGGAAAGTCTTCCTGAGGGTCTCGATGCCCCAGTTCAAGAAGGTGGAGCTTCGTTGTCGGCCGGACAGAGGCAGTTGTTGTGTTTTGCGCGGGCGTTGTTGAGAAAAGTGAGTATAGCTGCTTGATTCGCCGACGGTACATACCTCATGCGCGTGGACAGTCCAAGGTGCTCGTCTTGGATGAAGGTATGTTTCCGCGGTGAAAAGATAACTATCATAGTGCGTGTATGCTAAAGCGAAACAGCGACGTCGGCCGTCGACTTGGACACGGACCGCGAGATTCAAGACATCATTCGAGGGCCACTGTTCAACGACGTCACGATTCTGACGATTGCGTGCGTGTGCTCTTTTATCGTAATGTAATATACAATTCACGTCGTGTGTTATGTAACAGACACCGGTTACACACGATCATTGAGTCGACGCGGGTGTTGGTGCTCGATCAGGGACAGGTCGCCGAGTTCGACGAGCCTGGAGTGTTGTTGGCGGACAAGGCAAGTCGCTTCTATGCAATGGCGTTAGAGGCTGGGTTGGTGGGGGCAGTGCAGGAAGGTGAAGTTATAGTCCAGGGTGGTGATGGGAATGGAGAGGCTGAGAAGGAGAACTAGCGGGATCCGGAAACAAGTAAACCCGAAAGGGGACTACCCAAAAATTATAGATACTCATCTTTTCACAAGTTCAACTAACGAGTTTATATCATTTTGACATGATGTATGATTATTTCAATGGATGTGAGAGTCAGGTTTAGTTATATAAGTTGTTGTCGATGCTTCTCGAATCCCTGTTTGGGCGGGCCAAAAGCTGGTGGTGGCATTTTGTGAGTAGGACCCTCGAGGACAACTAGGGGGCTTCGAGGCTGCCTTTCGAGGCCTCACGAATTCTGATTGAAGGGAGGCTCTCTCCATTTGATCCTGCTATGTACTTTTATCACTGGCAGTCGTGGCAGACGCTCTCAGCAGGCCGACGCGGCACGAACACAGGGCCGATTTCCGCCCCTGGGGGTATCCTTCACCCTGGCAATTAGCACCGAGCTGAGAAGATGAGTTGATTAGTTACCACTTACTGACGGCTTCTGCCAAAATTTCCGGAAACCAATTCATACGGTTCCCACTGGCTGGGTGGCCTCTTCATACTGCAGCTGGCGCCAATCCATTTCACATTAGTATGGACCATGGTCGCGTCAGATTATGGAAAACGTACGTGGTCTGCTTCTGTCGAGCATACGTATGAAGTTGAAGTTGATGATGTCACCCCAACGGCAGGTGAGCCACTCGGTGATTGTGTGGATCAACCTTGGGATCAACTGCCCATCCGAGTCTTATCTCGGGTTGTGATTGGATGAAGAGCCAATTTGTCCAAACGAATGCGGCTCCTGCCGTAGTAGCCGGCACTTTGCAAGCTGCGTTCGTCATACGAATTTGCTCACCATAACTCACGGCCCGAAATGCCTCGTGGATTTTTGAATGACTCATTGCTCCCCATCAGAGAGTTTGCTGTGTTCCTCGGACACGGCATCGTCGACTACGAAATCCATCGGCCCCGTTCAAGGTTGAAAGTGAACGGTCGTATAAAAGATCACCGACGTCCGCAGTGTACAGTACATAAAACATCCCTTCTTCGTTCATTGAAGCCTCATTCAGGCTCTCGACAGTAGCTAACCAGCCATTATCCCCACCATGGAGGTATTCACTGCAAACATTCGCGAATCATTCGACAAGATTCTACAGCATGTCCCCTCTCTTTCTCCATTCAACGCTGTCGTTGCTTGCACTGCGCTCTGGGCATTCGTGAAGCTGATCCGCATGTCGCGCAAGCAGGTTCGCACTCCCAGACTCAGGGGTCCCGCGAGTTCCAGCTTCGTGTACGGCGTCGGAAAGCTGA
>JBBPLL010000283.1:0-36834 GCA_038089755.1 Leccinellum rugosiceps | reverse complement strand
ATTTGCAAAATCCCAGCGATCCATTGACGGCCATTTCAATGAACCACGCACAATGGATCTTCGCACTTCTGACTAAAGTAGAGGATCGATTGTCTGCCGACGAGATGAATCTTCTTCGTAATCTCGCCCGCGCTTGCGTTGGGCTCGTCGAGAGGTATAGGGGCAGGCACGATGATGCTGTGCTTGAAGGAGATTCGAGGCCGGTGGTAGGAAAGACGGCGAGCATGTCGGACGCGTCATGTTGGATGGTGATTGCAGCTATTGCAGGGCACTGGGGTCAAAGGGACCTCTGGGTGGATGCCGAGAACGCGTTGGGCAGTGCTTGATCGCTTACGGCGGGTACCTGCCTTGGCGTATCTCTGTGGGTCAGTGTTTTTGATGTAATTTGAGTATCTATGAGCGTGCGGTTGTGAGTGAGTTTACATATTCATGACGTTGATGTGACCTGATCTGGGCCCCGAGTGGACAGCCTCGTGTGTGAGAAACGGAAGCAAGACGCGTACCTGTGAAGGTTCTACGGCGATATATGACCATGCCGTCCTTCCTCAAAAACCCTGGCCTCCTTTCTTTCTAGCTTCTCCCATCTCCTTTTCACTGCCCACTATCATGCGTGCCTTCGCCGCCCTCTTCTTCGCTGTCTCCTCCGCCTTTGCCTACCAGGTCACCTACCCCACCGACACCCAGGGTTGGGGTACCTCTGGTACCAACTTGCTCTCGTGGACCCGTGTCGACACCGATCCCTCCACCTTCACGGCGGTCCTGAAAAATGACCAGGTGAGTCATCATGTGTGCATGGTTTTCATGTCCCTTATATCCGCAAAAAGAATTCAGCCTATGTCCAAGTTCTGGACTCCTCCGTCGACGGAACAACTGGCAGCATTTACCTCAATGCACCCAGTGGAGGCTGGCCTACGGGCTCCGTTTACCGCGTCAACCTTGCTCAGGATGCTCAGCACCTTGACAGTCTGCTTGCCCAGTCGCCCCAATTCAACATCACTAGTGGGAACACTTCCGGCGGTTCTTCGGGCTCCCCAGGTTCCTCGGGCACTACAACCTCTACGTCTTCAGGCACTGGGACGTCAAGTCGGTGGGCATTTTGCTCTATACCTTAATCTACTTACTTATTCTGTTCCTGCGTAGGACGCCCACTTCTACGCTGTCTGGTGGCAGTAGCACTAGTTCAGACACTAGCACTACGCCCACTTCTTCCAGCGCTGGGTTCCTTGCTGCAGACGCCCGCGCCGGATTGCTGACTGCCGTTGTCGCACTGACTGGGCTTATTACGACTTTTTTCTGAACCATTTAGACTTTTGTGCTTGATTAGTACACTTTCCATTGGTATCGACGTTCTGTTTTCGTAGCGTACATACTTTCTGGATGTATGCGTATGTTGTCTATGCAGCACCTTGGACTCGTGGCCCCTGGGGCTGTATCTTCCCATTGGAAATCAATTTCCGTTCTACTCCGAAACCTATGCGTGAGACAATGTCGGTTATGTAGATCGGTTCCGTTGAACCTTCCATATCACGTATGCACTATGCACGACTTTGCGCACCTGTTGCCGCCCAGCTGGACGTCGCATGTCAGCGCTTGGCTTGCCGAGGACACCCCGTCTTTCGACTATGCAGGATACGTGGTTGGCGAGGCTGAACGAGAAGCATTTCTGTTTGGAAAGGGAAAACAAGCTGCTGTTCTTGCTGGCGTCCCCTTTTTCACCGAAATCTTCCATCAGCTTGGCTGTCAGTACGTAATTATCTATGCCCTCATGAAAGTCCATGTAGATCATCGTTTGCCTACGCAGCTTGGAATGGCACATGCACGAGGGGGAGACCTTCGAACCCGTCAAACATATCGCCACGGTGAGAGGAAAGGCTCGGCATCTCCTGCTGGGCGAGAGGGTTGCGCTCAACCTTCTCGCAAGATGTAGCGGCATTGCAACCCAGTGAGAATCGCCCCTGTTCGCATATCAAAGAGCGTCACCAGACTCTCGGCAGGTCGAAGCGCATCAAGGATCTGGCCCAGGCATGTGGCTACAAAGGAATTGTCGCTGGCACGCGAAAGACGACACCGGGTAATCCTACTCGCCCTTTTGGCTCAGGACCTGTCCGCTCACGTCGCCTGTCTTGCAGGATTCCGACTGGTTGAAAAGTATGGGATGCTCGTCGGTGGGATCGATCATCATAGACACGATCTGTCAAGCATGATCATGCTCAAGGATAACCATATCTGGTCAGCTGGTAAGTCTTCTCCCGTTGATGTTAATAACTGGTGAAGCTCCATCTGTCATATGGCTCCAGGCTCTATTACGGCCGCAATCCAACGGGCGCGTTCTGTCGGAGGCTTTAGCGTTCTTCTTGAAGTCGAGACCGGTTCAGAAGTAGAGGCCAACGAAGCTATTGACGCTGGCGCCGACATAGTCATGCTCGACAACATGGAAGGGGAAGAACTCGCGAGCGTCGCACGCAAACTGAAAGAGAAATGGACTGGGAAACGTAAATTCTTGTTCGAATCGAGCGGAAATATTACGGAAAGTAACTTGAAGGAGCGGGCGATCAATGGTACATGGATTTGGCGCTCGCGTTCCGCTTTGCTTACTCTGTTTTCCAGAGATCGACATCCTCAGCACCAGCGTTGTTCATCAATCCGTGCAGCACATCGATTTCAGCTTGAAGATACAAAGGCCTGAAGTGATGGCCGTAAATACAACTCGTATCAAGACTCTAGATTAAACAATTTCAGTGCGTTTAGCCCAAGGACGTTGGCGCGTGCAGAATCCCCCCACGTCCGTACACTCCGTATCGCCTTTAAGTTCTCTTCAACACTCTGCCACTTCTGACTAGCTTCAAGGGGTGGGAAGAAAGGATGGTCAGTGCCGAACAACAACCTGGTACTGCCGATTCCCTTGTCGAATTCGCCACCTGTAGTGTTGTACATTTCCGTTCGTCCGACGACGTCGCTCACAAAAGCCAACTCCTCGGCCCCATACGCCACTGCATCAAAGTGTAATTTCCCAAGATAGTACCTGGCATCGTGCTTCAGTCGATTTGTGACAATAGGGTCGTGTGTGATACAGGAAGCAAGGCGAGAGGATAATTGAGGGAGAGCACCACCTGAGTGGGCCAAGAGCAGACGAAGGTTAGGGTAACGGTCCAAGACACCAGCCAAGATGAGTCGGGTTATCGCCTGTGATTTTTCGTAAGGGGGAGGGGGGTCTAAGGCAGTAGCCTGGCTTACAATAGTGGTTTCAAACGGGAATCCCAAGGCCAAAGGAAGGACATGGCCGTTCTCCTTATTCCCGTACAAATTGGAACCGACGCCATAGTGGGGGTGAATGAAGACAACGAGGTTCGTCTGCTGGAGGGCTTCCCACACAGGCTCCATCGTCTCATCGTCTAGGCCATTCCCCACACCCACCGTGCCCAAGATGACGCCCGATATGTGAGGCAATGAGTTGATCTGCTTGATGATCTCGAGCACGGACGATATGGAAATACCAGGAACAAGGGGAAGTAGTCCAAAGCCGTATAACGACTTGAGCCCTGGGAAGCCATCAGCCTCTGGGGCTGTGGAGCAGTATTTTTCCAGATCGTTATTCAATTCCTGCGCAAGAACATGTGCACGGTCAGGAGGCAAGAAATCGAGCCACGGGTTTGCTGAGCTATTGACACATGGATGTTAGGAGTGCGAACGTAACAGGAGATGGAACAATCGAGGACACCTGACAAAGGAGATATCAATGCCGTGCTGTTTCATAAACAGCAGTTTTTGGTCACGGTCCCAGTACTATGGAGCGCCACCCAGGTCAATCGACTTGTTCAATATGGATATACCCAGATCGTTATCCAATCTTGACAACTCACCTGGGGGCCCACGGGGCGGCCGACTCCAGGCTCGCCATCCAAGATCAACAGCCGTTCCTCCGTCGCGCCGTCTTCTCTTGTCCGAGGATATATGCGAGGTGCTGAAGAGCGAGCACGCAACTCCTCAGCGTACCGCGGGAGGTAGACATGTGTGTGAACGTCTACGATGGGCGTTCTCGTCGACAGCGCCCGTTTGGACAGTTCTGCCATGGTTTGTTTTCCCAAGTTCATCGATAAGAGAATGAATTGAAAAGGGTGAGGCTTCGTGTTCGACTGGGATGGGATTTGGAAGCTCGCTCAACGGGGAAGTCGCTAAAACGAGGTGGGGATAAATTTGTTACGCAAACGTTGCCTGGACCTGCGCACTAACCGAAAGGAAAGAAAAGAGAGAGCTCCATTACTGCGATGGATCCCTCGTGCGCTTACCTTTTTATCGACTTCAATCCCCTACGCCCCTCTCAGGCCGCCAGACAGCATAAATGTCGGACAACGTGCCTCAGATCAGCACTGGAGCACGTTCTCACGAAACTCGCTTGCAAGCTGGGCTGGACGAGGTACGTCCCAATCAACCCGTATTCGTGCTGTCATTTATTCGGATTAACACCATGCTAGTTGAACCACATTGCCGTCAGGCTCGCCCGTATCGGCGAGCAATTCAACGACGTAGCTTTGGAGTCAGTCAACGAGACTGCGATGTACAAGGCTCGAGTCGCCGAGCTCGAAGCGAGGTCGAGTTTAGAAGACGGCCAAAGCTCACGAAGCAGCTTGCAGAGTAACGCTGAGCACAAGCTCAACATCGTTCGGCGGACCATGTTTGGCCTCTTACAGGAACTTGGGGTAAACTAGCATGGCCCGATACACGCCTACCAACCGTTTCCTAATGCCCGTTTTCCCAGCCGGCCACCGAAGGGACGTTGTCAACGCCTCGCCATTCTCCCAGACCACGCCTTCCCGTTACCGAGGGGCATCTGCCGTCTCCAGGCCGATCCCATAGACCACTCGATACACCCCGGACGAGCGTGCAACGTATAAACTTCGATGAAGGCTGGCAAATGTCAATGACGCGCACGCCCAAGAGTGCACAACTCGTATGTCCAATTCCTTGGACAGAGCTCGAGACGAGCTTGAACCTGGACGAGGATACGGTATGTACCTTGATCGTGCGAGTCGAGTAGATTCTGAGAACGATTTCTTTTCAGTTGTGCTCGCTGGAAAGGTGATCGGTTGCAAAATCCTTGCGGACCGTTCGACTGACGACCGCTCAGCCTTGCCCAAATGGATGATCTTTGTTTTCGCATCCAGATCATAGGCGACATGGCGTTCATTTATGAGCCGGTCGCGATGGACGGCCCTTCGACGTCAGTTTTGCTCGACTGGGGATCACCCGCAGACAACCGGAGCACGGCAACGTACATACAGAAGTCTATCCCAAAGAACAATGTCTTCCATACGTTTACTCTTCCCTCGAAGAGGGTGCGTCATTCTGCTGTTGACCTCTGCGGTTCTTAATGCCATACTCAGGACAAGGCGGGTCAAACGCTGTGGTATTACATTGGTGCTCACGTATGGACACTCCCACCTCAGATGCCCATCTGGCGGTCGACAAGCGACAGGGTAAGTTCATGTTAAAGTAATGCTACCTCGAACATAATTTGTAATGCTTTCCAGGGAAAGAAGATTTTCATCAATCGACTTAGGAAGAGGTCCAATGGGAAGTACTCAGAGAGTGAACTCACCCGAATGATTGACAACGGTCAGCTTGAACCGTTTTGTGTTGAAATGTCAAGCAAATCATGCATTGTCATGAGTGAACTGTTTGCTGCTGACAGACTTCAGTATACAAACTCGAAGCTCAACAGGCAGGATTGAGGCTAGCATGTTGTAGCAGGATTAGTTGTCAACATCCAGTTGATATAATGGATTATATTTATCTACATTTTACATGGGGCGTGGAGCATAGTGAGTGCATCTTGATGCGATATAACCATTGCTATACGACGGAGCATGTCATCTTCCACCACCAGTACTCATCATCCGCATTCTATCAGGATGCATGCCACCTGGGCCGGCGTTACCTGGAGGCCCACTGCTTGGGCCAGGTGATCCAGCTGGTGCAGATGCGCCTGCGGGCGGGGGAGGTCCAAAGTTGCCAGCGGGAGGGAAAGGAGGCATGTTACCAGTTGCACCCGGGGGTCCATTGGGAGGGAACGGTGGTGCACCTGAGCAATGATGAGCGGACAGCAACTCGGAGTCAAACCTTCGAGGACGTACCACCAGGGAAGGCACTTGGGGGAGGCATAGAGTTAGGAGGGAATGGTGGAGGACCACCCGGAGGCACGCCCATGGCTCCTGGGGGCGGCATGCCGCCTGGAGGGAATGGTGGACGAGCTGGAGATGGTAATTAGAACACGTCAAGGTGACGGGGGACTACGCACGGAATGCACCAGGCGGTCCAAAGGCACCGGGGGGAGGGCCGCCGAAAGGTGGGGGACCGACTAGGTGCTGAGGACCAAAGCCAAAGCCTCCTGGAGGAGGGCCTCCTCCACTCTCGTAAGCTGCTGTGATCTGGTCGATGATGCTCTGCGCCTTGTCGTGTCCGAGGGCTGAAACAAGATATTATAGAGGTCTGGCAAGGATATGTAACGGACTGACATGCATAATAGTCTCGGACATTGGCAAGGTGGTTGCGACCACTGTTGTGAGCCTTCCGCACTAATAGAGAGTTAGAGGTATAGCAGCGCCTCGTAACGAAAAACATACCAGAGGCGGAGTCGTGGGTCAGGAATACATCGCAGTAGTCACAGTAATGTTTCTGTGGTGGAATGTGAGTTATGATCAGGGTGTATGACGGAGCGACTTACCGGCATGGTGGACGTCGAGGACAGAACTGTCGTCTACTGAAAACGGCGCAGTTGCTGACTAATTATACACACAGTTGGATGGATCCGTCATCTACAGGCATACAAGAGCCCTTTGATCTCATACGGTTGTCGCTCAGTGAGCGGGTATTCGTGAAGCTACGCGGTGATCGCGAGCTGACTGGGATTCTACACGTGCGTCACTCCTTTTTTCAGTATGCGTCGCGCTCGATCATTGAGGACAGGCATACGATGGGCACATGAACCTTATTCTGAGTGATGTGGAAGAGACAATCATGATCGTGGATTCAGTTGATGGAAACTACGATGATCAAGGAACCGTAAAGGCAGGTGAGAATGTTAGGCGACGCGGGTGGTGCTGACGGCCCGAAAAGGTTGCAAAAAGAAAGATGGAGATGCTCTTCGTTCGAGGAGACGGTGTGATCCTGGTAGGTTTGCGCGAATGACGACAGAGAATCGTACTGACTACGCGACCCTTGAAGGTGTCGCCTCCATCACGAACATGACCCATATGTTTTGGCGCTACCTGCCACTGTCTGCCCGCGTAGATAAACTCGCATGAATTCTACATAGCATGTAACGATATCATTAGCGCTAATAAGGGACCCTGCGGTACGACATTGAAACACACATACGAACGAGGGTGTAGAACAACCAACGCATCAGCTAGACTAGGGTGGCTTGGTGGACGTGACGACGCGAGACTCGTCGGAATCTGGGGCTACTGCGCCCTCAGGCCACGTTTGGTCTCGACGCCAGGCGGCATAAAGGACCTTTATCTGGGAACGGTTATGATAGAGGGGGCACGATGGGAGTGCGCACGTACGACGAGGTTCATAGGGAGACTATGCTTGAGCCTATTTCCTTTGGCGAGGCCTGCCCAGACCTGGTCGATGCCGCGGGACCACACTGGATCGGTGTGGGGATCGGGTGTGTCAAGGGTGCGCTCTAGCCGTGCAATGGATGGGTGTGCGTGTCTGGGTGGGGGCGGTTTGTCGGGGGGAGCGAGCCAGCGAGCGCGTCGGGCGGCATAGTGGTCGGGACCCGGTGGTGGGAGGGGGAGAGCCATATCGAGCAGTAAATTCCCACGAGAGGCGGTCACATACGCAAGGCGGTAAAGGGCAGAGACAAGAAAGAGACGGTCATGAGGACATCGAGACACGTCTACCGACACTCGTCGCCGGCGCAATCGACGACATCGCTCTCTGACAACGACGACGACGATCCTGAAAAATCAACGATATTCTCACCTTCCCTCTTGGCCGTCGTCTCACCAGCACAATGGACATCCCGACACCAACACACCGGCACCGACCTGCGCCCTTCCTCTCGCTCACCCATGTCACATCTCCCTCCGGAGGTCCTCATACATATCCTCAAGCACCTCCACTCCCAGCGTGATCTCTATCATGCCCTCCTCGTATCCCGATCATGGTGCGAGTGTGCCGTCGAGTTACTCTGGCACAGACCAACATTCACCCGTCTCTCCACCCTCGTCAAGATGATGCGCATCCTCACTCGCGCAGATCAGACATTCACCCACGCCCGCTTCATCCGCCGTCTCAACTTTCTCTTCTTAGGCGCCGACCTCACCGACGCCCTCTTCTGCCGTCTCGCCCAGTGCGATCGCCTGGAGCGTCTCACTCTCGTAAACTGTCTCGCCATCTCCGATGACGCCCTCTCCCGTGTCCTCCCATGCCTCCCAAACCTGGTCGCAATCGACCTAACGGGTGTTACCAAAACATCTGATATCGTCATCGTCGGTCTCGCGACCGCATCAAAGCGCCTCCAGGGAATTAATCTCACAGGTTGCAAAAACGTCACCGATGTCGGTGTCCTTGCTCTTGCCGAAAATTGTCCCCTCCTCCGTCGCGTCAAGCTCAGTGGCCTCGAGCACGTCACAGATGCCCCCGTTTCCGCCCTCGCAAAGTCCTGTCCCCTTCTCCTTGAGATCGATCTCAACAACTGCAAACACATCACAGACATCTCTGTCCGCGATCTTTGGACTCATTCCATCCATATGCGTGAGATGAGACTCTCCCAGTGCACAGAACTCACAGATGCAGCATTTCCTGCGCCACTCAAGAGTGACAACATCCCTCGCGCAAACAATCCCTTCCCACTTCCTCCCAGACCTGCAGACGAACTTCCCCCTCTCGTCCTATCCAAATCTTTGGATCACCTTCGCATGCTCGACCTTACTTCCTGCGCACTTATCACCGACGATGCCGTCGATGGCGTCATATCGCATGCGCCCAAGATCAGAAACCTTGTCTTATCCAAATGCGCCCGACTCACCGATCGCACCGTAGAGAACGTCTGCCTTCTCGGCAAACATCTCCACTACCTCCATCTCGGTCACGCCGCACATATCACTGATAGATCCATCAAATCACTTGCAAGGTGTTGCACGCGCCTACGATATGTAGACTTTGCAAGTAGGTCGCACCTTCCACTTGGATATGGATATGTTCAGCACTCACCCACCTTCATAGACTGTGCACTTTTGACCGACATGTCCGTGTTCGAGCTAGCTAGCTTACCCAAGCTTCGTCGTATCGGTCTCGTCCGGGTCGGTAATCTGACCGACGAGGCCGTCTATGCTCTTGCCGAGCGTCACAATACCTTGGAGCGCATCCACCTCTCGTATTGTGACCAGATTTCCGTGATGGCAATCCATTTCCTCCTTCAAAAGCTTCACAAACTTACGCACCTAAGTTTGACCGGGATACCCTCTTTTCGTAAACCAGAACTACAGCAATTCTGTAGACAACCTCCGCAGGTGCGTCATTGTCGGAATTCAGCACTCTTATTTCTCACACAGAGCACAGGAATTTAATATGAGCCAACGTCTAGCTTTTTGTGTCTACTCCGGGAATGGCGTCTCAAAGCTTAGGTCCTTCCTGACAGATCTGTTTAATACCATCACGGAGGACATGAATGGAGATGACGAAGAAACAGAATATGATGATGACTTTGACGAGGGTTTCAATGAGGTGACCCAAGACGTCGAGATGGAGATGGGCAACGACGCCGACATCGACGTTGACGAAGACTTCATGCATGACGCACCTTTCCGGTATCCTATAGCGGATCCTCCGGCCATTCAGCTCATACAACCGACAATCAGTTCTACGCCGCGCGCACTCGAGGTGCCCATCGAACGCAATCCGACGTTGCGTCCTAGCCAAGTGTCCCTTCCATTTGGTGATCCCACCGCCGGCCCGCCGGCTTCGTCTGAGCCTATGGCTCAGGATGTCGTTATGCATTCTGTCGCAAGTCCCTCTAACGGCGCGCAACGACGGTCACGGGGATTCGGACATCAGCCCGTGATCGAGGTATCCACCTCACCAACACCAAGTGACATTGGTTCGAACCGTAGCACTGGAACGACGCAGTCAAACGGCGCCGCTTTCTTCCGCACATACCATGATTTTTCCCATTCTTCGAGGAATACTGAAGCGATGACACCAGACTATGTCTACGCGGAGATTGGGCATGGTAGGGGTTCCGTCGCGCATTCAGGACACGTAAATCCTGTCCCTAGACATGCTTTTCACCCCGGTTCCTCGCTCCATGGTACT
Organism: Leccinellum rugosiceps; assembly: GCA_038089755.1. Lineage (NCBI taxonomy): Eukaryota > Fungi > Basidiomycota > Agaricomycetes > Boletales > Boletaceae > Leccinellum > Leccinellum rugosiceps. The sequence goes on along the minus strand of JBBPLL010000283.1, from coordinate 26,511 downwards.
ATCGCTTCCACCCAAGGCATTACTCAAGTTATGCACTCTGCAGGGATCCCTTCTGATTTGTATCAGGAGCAAAGGATGGTGGCAGAACCTGCCACCATAACAGAACCTTCTATTCCGTGGCCACACCGCGAACCGCCATCTCCAGCGACGATACACCCCATTTCTCCAGAATCATACACTGCAACGCCCGCTCTGGCGCCTGGCGCAGACCCTCGTGAGCCAGAAGCAAGGGGAAGGAATGTGAAGAGGAGTCTTCGTAATACGATCAACGCCGCAGAGCACTATGCGACTTTGCTATTTGGACGCGGGTCGGCATCGAACAGCACGGTTCATGACGGAAATGCCAATGGGCACGCAAGTCAACAATGGCCAAGGTGACATAAATAGACGTATGGATGTTTTTGCAACTTTGCATGCTTGTGTTGTTTTAACGGGCTAAGTTACCCGAGAATTGTTCTTGTTCCTTCCTGCAAGCATTAACAGGACTATCAAGTATTTCATCCTTGTTTTACGTCGCTGTTGTTGTATTAGTTTGTTATACTACAATGTACTCCATCATCCATTTGGGATATTCTCCCTACGTCTTCTTTGGGCTTTGGTACGCTCGATGCATTGATGAGGGGCCGTGTCCGTCCGACGGGACAATTCAATTCATTAAAGCAGTAGCCTACTTTTAGCCTTCGCTGGTACGCTTCCGGGTTTTACTGCGGAAGTTGGCCGACTCAGACACTGCTGATCCTAACACTTCATCATGACAGTTTGACCTTTTCATCAGGTTACATCCTAGACGTGATGTAATCCGACATTTAAGCCGAGCCCGTGTAAGTACTGGTTGGTATTTCTGCCAGTGCTCCTCTACATATGCTCTTCAAGGTGGTCACAACCATTGCAGTCACACTGGCAGTGGCTGTTTTGGCCGCCCCAACACCCTATCCTAGAAGGGCAAGTAGTAGTAGTAATGGCCTGGGGCCTAATGGCATGGCCGTACCACTCACCAAACACTCTTCGTTGCTGAACACCAAGAAAACCGCTAATCTTAATACCACGTATACCTGTGATATCCTCAGACAAAGTTTTTGCTCATATTTTTTTAGCAAGATCATTCGCGAAGTGAAAAGTTCTGCAAGGAACATGGGAACACCGCGTGCTTCTACCGTGAAACGGGCCCGGGGATGCGCACAGAGCTGTGAGGCTGGCGTTTTGACAAACCCGGACGCGAATCACCCTGGCGTTGTTTTGAAGCACGAGACTCACTCATGGTATGGGACCATTTCTATCGGCACTCCCGCCAAACCCTTCACTGGTAAGTTTTTCCGTGCATTCGTGACACTCATTCACCCTAGTCACCACTTCAGTTGGACTTGACACCGGCTCTAGGTAAGTGTTTTCCGTCAGTGCCATCCATTCTGTCGTCTTATTCGACCCAGCGACCTCTTTGTTCCAGCGTTATACGGTGATCGGAACTGCAGAAGCCATCCTAACGTCTGGAATGTCGTTTCATCCAGAACCGCCGTGGCCCTCAATCAAGATTTTGAGATAGAATTTGCGGACGGTTCGATTTCCAAAGGTAAACAATACACGGACACTGTAACCTTTGCCGGATTCACTGTGTGTTTTTACTGTTTGTGAACAAGATCATTTCTGACCAGTGATTAGGCAGACTCTCAGACCATCGGTGCTGCAATAATATACTCGTCTGAGTTCGCACTGTCTCAGTTTGCTCCGGATGGTTTATTGGGATTGGCCTTCCCGTCTCTCTCAGAGTATCACGATCAGAGGCCCCTGCTTTACACGCTCTTCAGTGAAGGAAAGCTGCCTCAACCTGTGTTTTCACTCAAGCTCGCAGATCCTGGAGGGGAGCTGTACGTCGGTGGAATGAACGAGGCACTTTACATTGATAGCAGCCTTGCCTTTGTTCCTGTAACAAATCTGGTAAGCGCAAACGCTAGGTGGTAATAGATGCATACTTATATTGCCCGTTCAGGAATACTGGGAGCTGAAGATAGATAACATTAAAGTCAATGACAAGATAGTTCTGACAGATGTACCCGCCGTCGTCGACACTGGTTCCCACTTATTCTGGGGTGATCCGTCGCGAGTTTCGGTTCTGCACCAGACAGATGGTGGTAAGGCTTTCGAGGATGGTTACTATACCTGTGAGAGCTTCGATTAAATTTGATACTTTGAACTTTTGATTGACTCCCTGTAGTCCCATGCAGCTCTTTTCCTTCCGTGACTTTTACCATTGGTGGGAAGTCGTTTTTAGTGCCTGCCAACGCCCTCAGGCAGCATCAGGTTGAGTATGGCTCGAGCGATTGTTTCAGCGGGATTGTGGCTCATCCTGCTGAGATGAATGATGGTGAGATTCTCCCATTCAACATTTCTTCTTCCGTTTTCGGAACCCCATGCTGACTGCTGAACCCGACCAGGAACCTGGTCACTCGGGACCATCTTCCTTCAGCAGTTTTATACCGTGTTCGATTTCGGCAGTCAGCCACGAGTTGGATTCGCAACGCTTGCTAGTTGACGGCTAGTCGTCAGTCTACTCAGGGCTTGCCATTACTGTATTTTAGAAGCTGGCTGGACCGGTATTGGTTGGTTAGTATACAGTGTCGAGGCTCCATCTTGGTAAAAATCTGGACCCAATGCGTTAATCTGACTAAGATCCGGCCTTCCGGCGTGACCGCAACTTGCGCTGAGACATTCGTTTTCTCATTCAATAATGGGCGCATACTACGATGAAATCGAAATCGAAGACATGAGCTGGGATGAGGAAAAAGGTGTTTACCACTATCCTTGTCCCTGCGGTGACCGATTCGAGATATATCGAAAGCAACTCACAAACTACGAAGACATCGCGACCTGCCCTAGCTGTAGTCTCATCATTCGCGTCATTTATGACCCGGTGAGCATACTTTCCGACAACTTCGTGCGACTAGAAGTTATTCCTTGAAACACTGTTCGCAGCTTGATTTCGAAAACGAGCCTCCAGAGGACGAGCATGAGGTACACCCGGAGGAAGGTGAAGAGGAGGGTGGCTCAGAGTCAGAGTCAGACGACGATCACTTTGAGGATGCCCTCGACCGTCTCTCGCTCCACGAGGAGTCGAAGCCCACCATGGTTGCCGTCTCGGTCTAATAGGGGCTCGTTTCATATACGTTACGCCTTCTCTTCTCTTTGATCCGGTCGCTTCGGCGCAATAGCAATACGATCCGATTTGCTCCCGAGTCAAGCCAAGTTCCATTTTTATCTTAGCTGGCGTCACTGATTTGTTGTGTTGACCTCGACCACGTTGAAACCTATGTAATTTCAACTAGCTACAAGTTCCTTCCCTGATTGCACACCGCCACATCCTCTTTACAGCCTCTGCTAGTAGCTACTAACCCATATAATACTAGTCCAGCCAGCTTCTAAAATACAGTAATGGCAAGCCCTGAGTAGACTGGTGACTAGCCGCCAACTAAGTTAGCAAGCATTGCGAATCCAACTCGTGGCCGACTGCCAAAATCGAACACGGTATAAAACTGCTGAAGGAAGATGGTCCCGAGCGACCAGGTTCCTGATCGTGTTCAGCAGCCAGCAGGAAATGTCGAATAGGAGAATCTCACCATCATTCATCTCAGCAGGATGAGCCACAATCCCGCTGAAACAGTCGCTCGAGCCATACTCAACCTGATGCTGCCTGAGGGCGTTGGCAGGCACTAAAAACGACTTCCCACCAATGGTAAAAGTCACGGAAGGAAAAGAAGTGCATGGGACTACAGGGAGTCAATCGAAAGTTCCAAGTATCAAATTTAATCGAAGCTCTCACAGGTGTAGTAACCATTCTCGAAGGCCTTACCACCATCTGTCTGATGCAGAATCAAAACTCGCGATGGATCACCCCAGAATAAGTGGGAACCAGTGTCGACGATGGCGGGTACATCTGTCAGAACTATCTTGTCATTAACTTTAATGTTATCTATCTTCAGCTCCCAGTATTCCTGAACGGGCAATATAAATATGCATCTATTACCACCTGGCGTTTGCGCTTACCATTTTTGTTACAGGAACAAAGGCGAGACTGCTATCAATGTAAAGTGCCTCGTTCATTCCACCGACGTACAGCTCGCCTCCAGAATCGGTGAGCTTGAGTGAAAATATAGGTTGAGGCAGCTTTCCTTCACTGAAGAGCGTGTGAAGCAGGGGGCTCCGATCGTGATACTCGGAGAGAGACGGGAAGGCCAATCCCAATAAACCATCCGGAGCAAACTGCGATAGTGCAAACCGGGGGGAGTACGTTGTTGCAGCACCGATGGTATGAGAATCTGCCTACTCATCGGTCAGAAACGATCATGTTCGCAAACAGTAAAAACACACAGTGAATCCAGCAAAGGTTACAATGTCCGTGTATTGTTTACCTTTGGAAATCGAACCGTCCGCAAATTCTATCTCAAAATCTTGATTGAGGGCCACGGCGGTTCTGGATGAAACGACATTCCAGACGTTAGGATGGCTTCTGCAGTTCCGATCACCGTTTGACGCTGGAACAAAGAGGTCGCTGGGTCGAATAAGACGAGAGAATGGATAGCACCGACGGAAAACACGTACCTAGAACCAGTGTCCAGTGCGACTGAAGTGGTGACCAGGGTGAATGGGTGTCACGAACTTGAATGCACGGAAAAACTTACCAGTGAAGGATTTAGCGGGAGTGCCTATAAAAATGGTCCCATACCATAGGTGAGTCTCGTGCTTCAAAACAACCCCAGGGTGATTCGCATCCGGGTTTGATAAAGTAACACCAGCTTCACAACTCTGTACGCATCCCCGTTTCATGGCAGAAGGACGCGGCGTTCCCATGTTCCTTTCAAAACTTTTCATCCCATGAACGATTTTTCTAGGAAAATATGAGCAAAAAATTTGCCTGAGGATATCACAGGACAATATACGTGGTATTAAGATTAGTGATTTTCTTGGTGTTCAGCAACGAAGAGTGTTTAGTGAGTGGTACGGCCATGCCATCAGGCCCATTACTTGCCCTTCTAGGATTCCCATCAGGTGTTGGGGCGGCCAAAACAGCCACTGTGATCGCAATGGTTGTGATCACCTTCAGGAGCATATGTGGAAGAGCAGAAACACCAACCAGTACTTACACGGGCTCGACTTAAGTGTCGCAATACATCACGTCTAGGATGTAACCTGATGAAAAGGTCAAACTGTCATGATGGAGTTTCAACTACGTTAGTAGGATCAGCAGTATCTGCCGAAGTGGTGAGTCGGGCAACTTCCGCAGCAAAACCCCGCTACTTGTCACGGAAGCGTCCTTTTAGAAAAGTGGGCTACTGCATCCTCCTCTTTAATGAACTGAACTGTCCCGTCGGACGGACACACAACCCCTCATCAATGCATCGAGCGTACCAAAGCCCCAAAGAAGATGTAGGGAGAATATCCCAAATGGATGATGGAGTACATCCCAGTCGTAGTATAACAAACTAATACAACAACAGCGACGTAAAACAAGGATGAAATACTTGATAGTCTTGTTAATGCTTGCAGGAAGGAACAAGAACAATTCTCGGGTAACTTAGCCCGTTAAAACACAAGCATGCAAAGTTGCAAAAACATCCATACGTCTATTTATGTCACCTTGGCCATTGTTGACTTGCGTGCCCATTGGCATTTCCGTCATGAACCGTGCTGTTCGATGCCGACCCGCGTCCAAATAGCAAAGTCGCATAGTGCTCTGCGGCGTTGATCGTATTACGAAGACCGACGAGGAACGAAATATAGATGCGGCATATTCGAACTTGATCAGCCCTAGTGATACCGCCGACCAGTGGAGCAATAAGGGTGGAAAGAAAGGAAAGATGGAAGTCTTTTGATGTCGTGGACTGGTCCTGGGAGAAGGAACGGGCTTTGAAAAAACATTTCGACGTTTCGACAAAGATGAAGGCCCCCGTGCTAGGAGAGAGGATCCTATTAGGCATACACGGAACGACTCTTGTGGTTCTTCGGACTACGGCGGGTCAGATGACCATGAAAGGACTGCCTGGACCCTTTTTTGTGTCGGAGAACTCGACATCGCGCACGAGACATGGTTGTCACCTTTGGTTATATCTCAGTCTCAGGACACAGACGAAACAGCCTGAGTATGAATCCTTGCTAAGCCAAAGTCTTCCCCTCTTTCTGTAACGCAACAATTGTAAGGGGAAGGAACATGCGTTTGAGTACGTCTCACAGGATAGTGCACCGCTGGCGGTGCCAGCGAAGAATTCTCTCGGACCGATCGCGACGGAGACTGACTTCGGTCCTAACCCTGCTCGATTGGCGTCGCTTGCGTCGGTGTGCCCGTCGCCTTTCATGTCCTTTAACGACATTCGAATTGCTGGGCAACCGTTGAAGGAGCAGACAAACGAGGCCATCGGGTCGAATTCACAACCATTTGCGGTTATCGGCAATGTCGTCTCAGAATCACTACAGGACACGACATCACTTTACCATCTGGTGCTTCGTCAGAGCCAGGGAAAACAGATGGCGTGGTCGCATTCGAAGGTCCTGAGAGACATTGACACAAAGGCGGTCAAAAAGTATATGGAGGGCAGGGTAAACGATACGGGCAAGGCAAGGGCAAGAGGACCACACTCTTCGTGCATGGTGGTGATGCGCCTTTTCGAGCAGAGTTAAAGCCAACACTTGGCCGGAAGTTGCAATCATGCTCGACCATGGCGATCGGGGATGTCCCTCCGTGTGCAGTGGAGCGTAGTATGTTGACCGTGGTCAGGGCTGACACGCTCTGTACCTCTACCCCTGCGAAAGACGGGCATATGAGCCCACGGACGGCTGCACGGCGCGCCCGAAAAGAGGCGGATCACAGAGAGGAAGCTAAAGCGGGCACGACCAGACCTCGCCGAACGCGTACGACATGAAGTACCGAGGCGAACTCTGGGGAAAGGGCAGGAGCGGTCGGCGTCCTGGACGAACGTGAGTAGGTGGTGGGAGGCGGTGGGCGTTGCCGCCGCAGCTGTTGACGTAGAGGGTGAGGAGAGGCGGACGATCGAATTTTTCAATCCAAGCGGTTGTAGTAACCGACTACAAGCGGCAATGTAGTAGGCCTTGTGATTTCGCACTTGCGACCACATTACATACTTGCTCTCGAAATCCGAGTCGACCATGAACATCCGCATTGCGAGGGTACTTGTCGAGGAATTCGAGTGTCTGGACTTGCACTCACGACTAGCCAGATAGAAGATCTCCAGGGCATGCAAGCATGCAATCTACACAACCTGCCGGAAAACTACACGATGAAGTACTGTACGTCCATTTCGCGGTTCGCAGAACTTGCAGGAGCTCCAGTCTCCTTCTAGACTTGTACCATGCCATGACATGGCCATCGTTGTCGTACGTCGCCGAAGATCACAAGGGACGGATAGTGGGATATATCTTGGCGAAAATGTGCGTTTTCGACGTCGCCGTCGGTCACAGCGCGCTGGGGCTTACCTTCTCTCTCTCTTTTGTTTAACTTCCCTAGGGAGGAAACGGAAGAGCCACAGGATGGCACACCCCCTTCTGAACCTCCCCATGGTCACGTCACTTCGATATCCGTCCTGCGGTCGTATCGACGATTGGGACTAGCCAAAAAACTCATGATACAGTCTCGTACGCCCATCGCTGCTGAGATATCGCTTATTGGATCTCACTCGCATCTACAGAAGAGGCCATGGCTATGAACTACAACGCCGCATATGTGTCTCTTCACGTCCGAAAATCGAACCGCGCGGCTCTTAGCCTCTACCGCGACACGTTGGGTTTCACAGTCAAGAGTATAGAAGAAAAGTATTGTGCGTCGCCCTTTTTTTTTCTGTACTCGTCGTGCGGGAAGCTGAGATACTCTCGAGATGCCGACGGTGAAGATGCGTACGCGATGCAGTTGACGTTTGCACAATGACATCGTACATTGCGATTCGTACATACCCAGAATATAAATAAGTAATGATGCTTTCTGACCTCTTTACTACTTGCTGTCCTCCGCAGAATCGTCTTTGGTAGTCTGTTGCGCCTCCGTTTTTTGCGTTCTGCTCGCGGCGAGTGCTTCGCGGATGACTTGGGCTGTTGACAATCCCAGTCGATAATACCCATCGTTGTTCCCCGCCTTGAACATTCCTGTGTGCGCTTCAATTTCGTCCTTGGTAACCGTGTTCGGCGTAGGGATGAAGCAGGCGAAGGTGGGCGACGAACGAGAGGGTAGGACCACGAACGTTCGCGGATCTGGATGGGCCGGAGGGGATGCTGGTAGAAACGCGTAGAAACTAGGCAAGGATCAGCCTAACTTCGACGCACATGGCCTCACGCCCACGCTTACGTCTTGAAGACGATCCCATGATCTGCGTTTGCCGCCAGCAAATTGTCCAGTCGATCCCGCATGGCTTTCTCGTCCCACAAATTTCCAACATACTTCATGTGATCGGAAGCCCAGGTATATCCTGACGTGATGTCGTCCCGCCGCATGTACGCAGCGCCGGCGGTTGCGCCTGTAATGACGGCACCTCCGATGGCGTATGCTGCGGGTGCCCATTTGGCCCAGTCGGACGTCGACGAGGTTCCCGTCGTTCCATCTGTTATTTGGAGCGGGGGAGGGTTCGGCGGCGTGGCGGTTGACTGCCCTCCTCCCCCCTTGAAGAACGAGAATACGTCGGAGACAACGCCCTTGGCTGCGTTTGCGTACTCTACGTAGCGCGTAGCACTATTCTTGAACACGAACGGATGTATGCCGAGGTACTAGCGAAAGGGGCGCGGTGACCCACCGCTCCAGCCACGACCGATTGGGAGAAAGGGGGGCATGAAACTCACTGGCGTGTCGTATGCGATGCAGGCAATAATCCTGGGCCAAAGCGGGGCGTTGGGATCCGGGCGCGTCCGGAGGAACTCCAACAAGGCATCCGACGCAAGCAGTCCGCCCATACTGAGGAAGACGCGGGCGCACGGGGGAGAGGGCGGGGTCAGGACGTCTAGCAGGTGGATATGTGGTAGACGGTCCGGCTCACCTATGTCCGCAAAGGACGATCTTCACTCTTCCAGCGCCTCCGCCGTTGGAGACCTCTTTCTGGACGGTCATCGTCGTAAGCCAGTCTGCGAACCGCACGACAGCTGCGTTCTGGAGGGAGAGGTGGTATGCTCGATGTGGTCATTGTGGTTTGGGATGGGGAATACGAACCAGTTCCCCTTTGGTCTGGTTCACGACGTCAATGGCGTCTCCTCGAGGACGATACGATGGATATTGACCTCATAGGCAGGAAATACAACGCACTCGACGGGAAGACTCTCACTTTCTGACAAGACATGCTGAAGTCTCGAGGGAAAGTTGCCGAAAGTCGATTCCGTTCCTTTGAAGCTGTAAGTTGTGGTGAGCTCGGTGCTTCAGGCTGTCCAATGTGTCGTAGAGGTCGCACCCGTGGATGAACACGATGAGGAGCAGCTCTCCTGGAACTGCAGGATTCTTCGCTTTGTCTGATTGCTCTTCCGGCGACGTCGTGTTCGAATTCATTGCGATTACATAGCACATGGCAACGCGGTACCTACTATACTTAAATGTTCCGAGATCAACTATCCTAAGGTCCATTACACCCATCTAACCCGCATCATTGAGACTGGCTCCAGACCATGGCTTGGCTAGAGTAAGGAGCTTGCGTTTGTAGGACGAATGGTTGGCTCGAGGTGTTGGATTCCTGTGAGTCAGCGCAAGGCTGAGAACTCTCCAAAGACACATTCAGGGATCCACAACGGAAACCTTGGCCCCTGGATGGACTAGGAGAACTGCCTAGACGGAAATCTTGGCCTGGGGTAGGCTGCTGCGTGTTCGGAATCTCTGCCCTGGCAATCTCGTCCTCCGGCAGTGGGGGCCATACGAGTTCGACATCGAGTTCATGGTCGATTTGCAGGTTGGATGGAAGGAGAGGCTGAGAGGGCACGTCATCTTCTTGTGTGAGCTGCTGTTCGACCGCCTCTTGCGAGGTGCGAGAACAATGCGAAGGGGGGGTGGGGGGACGATGCGTGGGCGAGCGTTGGTGGGATGGTGAGCGCACACGCTGGTTTGTCTTGTGACCATGATTTCGGTCAAATATCTCGAGGGCCGCAGAGATCCTGGAAGACCCGTCTTGCTTCATCAAACTTTCAAAGGCGGGTGAAACCGGTAAACTTTGAGGAGAATGAGTCTGGGGAGAGGAGGACAGCTGTGAGAATGTGTTGAATGACTCGTTTTCTGGACTGGTTGATTCAAGTGGTGGTGGCGGTGTCTTGAGGCCTGGAGTCGCGGTAGTCTAGGGACGTCGACCGAGAAATGGGAGGATCTACCTCTCGAGATGATGCTGGAATCTGTGTTTTGCGAGCTATGGAGGCTGGCGAGGTCAAGCTTTCTCATGAGGGCGATTTCTGTCTTTCGCATGGGGTTCATGGGCCAGATGTGCTCGTGTTTGACGTGAGTTTGGAGAGCTTCGGGAGTAGGAAAGGAGGATCGACACCAGTCCCATCGACACGCGAAGATAAAGGAAGAAGAAGCCATGAAGTGGAAGAGGAAATCAACCAGTTTGTTTGTACTCGGTAAATAACAAACTCAACAAGCGACATGGACAGGCAACTAAGGGACTCTGCAATACTATCGTACATTGGGCTTGCACCCGATTATGAACCGCGTCCAAGCATATCGCCCATCGAGTTTTTGCAAAAGCATCTGTACCTGCTACCACCGCACCTGATCGTCGGCTTTTCGGCGGTGACGACACCGAAAGAGCGGAGCGTGATAGCGGCGATTAGAAACAGACGGCTAGCATATACGGAAACAAACCCAAAGCAACTAGGATTTGTGGAAGCAAGGGATCGGTGGGCGTATCTCTGGTCTGGGCGAGGGCGTAGCGGACAGGAAGCAGCAAAAGAGGAAAGAGAGTGGGCAGAAAAGGGGTTCCTTGGGGGAGGTACTCAGCAGGTGGGAAAGTTGGGGGCACTGCTAGGGGAATACGAGGAAGAAAGAGAAGCGGAGAGGATACGGTGGGCGAGGCGCGGAAAAGTGTTAGAGTTCGTGCCTGAGGAGGACAGTGACGAGGAGGCGAAGGAGGAGTCGGCGGAAGAAGAGCAGACAACGTTCGAGAGGCGGATAAAAGAGCTGTTCATCTACGGACTGTTGGAAGTGAGTATCGGGTATATCCGGAGTGCGACAGACGGTTGACAGGGCGTTGCAGGGAGCGGATTACGAGGTGGTCGACTGGAACGAGCAGTATGACGACGTTGCCGACGTGGACGAGGAGCGATACTTTGACGCGGAAGATGCCGAAGAGTGACCGGAGATGTACCTTTTATGGAACTTGTCCGGGGATTGGTTTTCTGAGCTTGCCCTCATCCTTGTCGTTCGACCCACCCTAAATGGCGAGTCTCACCTCCGACATACAGCGTGCGCTTCAGCACGCCGTCGGTGAAGCCAACAGCCCTTTTGTGCAGAAGAACAAACGCACTCGCACTGATGACACAGACGACAGGGAAAAAAAGAAGAAAGCATCACCAGAGGAGCCACCCACGAAAGACAAGGGAAAGGCCAAGGACGCGCCTGAGCCAATCCCCACAGAGATCGACCAGCTAGCAGACAGCCAGCATGCAGCGTCCGCCGCCTTCCTCAATGCGGTCATTGCCGCTGCTTCCGCCACTTCCGATGTTCAGCCTATGGACATCCCGCCCTACCAAACAACCCCGCCCTACCCGGATCAACAAATCCTCCCAGACCAGCCTCCCACCTATATGCAGTACCCCCCCGTCCATTACGGTTTTCCAGATCCCTCTCAGTTTGGTCAGTCTCCACCCGTCTTTCCTCCTCTGGCCGCACCACTCCCCGATTTCAGCTTTGCCTCCAATGACGACATCATCCGTGCCCTCCAGGACATGGACGTGTCCAAGATTGCCAGTATCCTCAAATCCCTCGGTGACGCTGCCGCCGCAAATACCTCAGTCGCCAATCCTCCATCATATGTCCCTCCTCCGCTCCCTCCTATTCCTCAGAGTGCCGTCGTTCCCTCCCAGCCTCAGGTGGACATGCCATCTACGTCCTCTGGACCCGTTCTATCCACTGCCCTCAGATCAACGAAATCGTCCCATAAGCGTGTCCTAGACATGAGCCTTCCTGGCCCGGAACAGGCCAATCAAGATCATGCCCACATGCTTGCCAACAAGTGGATGAACGCGAGCAAACTAGCCGAGCTAGTCAAGACCCAAGGTAAACGACCCGTTACAAACGATCGTCTCCGCTCTCGAACCTTTGTCCAGGTCTCGTTTATAAGAAGGGAAAATTCTCTGCGATAGAGGAAAAGCAACTAAAAGCCGCGATAGAAGCGTTCAAAGCAGTACGTCACTTTCCAGCTTTGTAGTCAGCACGCATCGATATGCCAATTTCAGTCTAGAGGGCTCACCGACGAGCAAATTTTGGAGATAATATATCAGAAGAATGAAAAGAACAAGGAAAACGCCTTTTGGTCTGAAATAAGTGCGCTTTTCCAAGGCTGTCCCGCTTTTCCATTTCATATCTTTAGCAGCTGCCGCAATTCCGCAACGTCCGATCATCGCCGTCTACCATCATGTCCGGAGGGCATTTCATCCGAAGAAGCAACAGGGAAAATGGATGCCGGAGGAGGATGACTTACTGAGGCAGTTCGTCACTTATCACGCCCTTAATAACACCACACCTCTCATAACACTTTGGTGTTTCAGCGCCGTCGCCGACCTTGGTCAGCAATGGGAAAAGGTCAGCGAGATCGTGGGCCGCATGTCATCCGACTGTCGGGATCGGTATCGCAATCATATCGCCAACCGGGAACTTCGCGTTACCGGTCCGTGGAGCAAGGAAGAGGAGGAGGAACTCACAAACATTGTGACGGAAATGACTGTCAATCAAGGCAAAGACTTTGATAACGACGTCTTTTGGGGAATCGTCAGTGAGAAGATGGGTAACCGGCGAGGGAGGCAGCAATGTCGGATCAAATGGTGCCATCACTCTTCAACTGGCAATTCATCATGCTCATCCTATTCTATAGGACGGATTCTCTGAGCAAGACTATAAAAAATGAAGGACAGAAGCCCCGTTGGAGTTCGCAGGATGCATACATTCTGGTTCACAAGTGGGTGTTTGTGTCTGCCAGCATCATATAGGATTATTTTTCGAACACCACGATGGTAGAGTCGATTCGCTCAAAGTCCGAGACGACACGGAGATCGACTGGAAGACGCTTCCCGATCCCGATTGGAATTTGTGGAGTGCACACTCGTTACAACGAAGATGGTTGACTATGAAGCGGAGCATCAAAGGATACGAAGAAATGACACATCAGGGTTTGTCGCGTCCATCTACCGAGTCTGTCGCCTCATTTACCACTTCTACAGACATTATGGACATCCTTCGCGTCAAAAAAGCTCATTTACCACCTCCATCATCCACACGACGGCGCAAGGTCACTAGCGCCGCAAGTGTGGATGATCAAGACGGGCTCTTGGACCCAGGACCTAGTTCCAGTAGCGCGTTTCAAACGCCGATTCCTGAAGTTGGAAGCACGGAAGGTACCCTGGACAAAGATGGCGCTGACTCGTTGGACGACGAAGAGTAACTCTTACCATACTCTGCAGACTAGCGTTTTCATGATAGTACATAGTCGCTAATCGCTCGATTACCTGGGTACGAAAGTCATACGTAGGTACACCTTAGACTAGACTCCCAGCAGTCCAGTGCCACCTTTGACTCCCCAACCCCTCGCTGCCGCGAGACTGATGCCAACGCAGCTCAACAAGAATCCCGCAAACCTAGAGAGGGTTGTCACAAATTTCCCAGCTGTGGAATAAAGGAACTCACCTGAAGAAAGCGACCCTAGAAATTGACCTTTCTTCATGAGGCGTCCGCGAGGAAGCAAAGATAGACCTCAAGGTCGCGGGTGTAACTGGGATGCGCTGCGGAGGACTCGATGGGGGGCGAAAGGGCGGAGGATTCGGTGAGGGCTTTACCGCAGTTATGGTTGATGAGCTCGAGCTGGTGGAGGTCATTTAATAATCCTGAAACGGACGGACTCTCCCAAGTCGACGAACAAGGTGAGCGCACGCAAACTGCCGAGCGCATGGTTCAACATCGCCCCGGTCACGACACGGTTTCTACAGCAGTGTCTACGAGAAGAAGGTCCGTACCGAAACAGTGACCCCATCTATCTAGCAACATAGAAACATTCACGCATCACCCACCCCGCGACAGCACGCCCCATGGATGGATCCGACTATGAAGACATGGAACGGATTATAGACCGTCTTCCTGAGACCGAAACCGAACGACGACTCGTCAAGCACCTCGTGATACGGGACTCAAACTGCGGGGTGAAAGACGAATGGGTCACTCCGGAAATGGCGTTTTGTCGACGGCTCGAATCTGTCGTACTGTCTGGCGTGCCAGACACATCAGACAAGACGATCGTGCGGCTAGCAAGGGACAACCCGAACATCCAGGGACTGGACCTAACGGGATGCAGATATGTCTCAGACGTTTCCATCTTGGAGCTAGTGTCGCAAGCACCCCCCCTGCAATGGTTGCAATTGAGCGGGGTCGTGTTGACCGACGCTGCGGTCTCGGCGATAGCGAAAACGTTTTCAAAGCTGGTTGAACTGGAACTCTGCGATGAGCCGCTCGTGTCGGCGGTGTCGGTTCGGGATATCTGGACGTACTCCCGCAAACTTCGAGTGTTGCGGCTTGCACGGTGCCCGCTGTTAATAGACAAGGCACTTCCAAGTCCAGTCAAGAAGGGAGGCGAACTGTCGACGGGATCTGACAAGCCATTGCCGCACCGGCCATCAACATGGCCAGACGGGATGCCAGCGCTGATATTACGGCATACGGCAGTGGACCTAAGGGTTTTGGATCTCAGCTATTGCACGAAACTCACGGATGACGGTATCGAAGGGGTGCTGGTGCATGCGCCATCGCTACACACGTTGTCATTGGCAGGGTGCACGAACCTCACGGATCGAACCGTGGAGAACATCTGCAAGATAGGGGTGCAACTGGGGGCGCTGACGCTTGCACATATGTGGAGGGTGACGGATGCGGGGATTGTAAAGCTCGCACGAGCTTGTCTGGGGCTCAAGTCGGTGGATCTTGCGTGTAGGGGACGCCATTTCTGATATAGTTGGCATACGCTGAACATTCCGAAACAGTCTGTCGTTTGCTGACAGACATGTCGGTATTTGAGCTGGCAGGACTAGAAAAACTCCACAGACTGGTACTGGTGCGGGTACCGAAGTTGACGGACAACGCGGTGTGCCATCTTGGGGATCACGCACGATCTCTGGAACGGCTGCACTTGTCGTACTGCGACCGGGTCTCACTGAAGGCGATACATCATTTACTGCGGAATGCGCCCAGACTGAATCATCTGACTGCCACGGGCGTTCCATCTGCACGGCGTATGGGACTCAGTCGGTTTTCGGACCGTGCGCCAGAGGTAAGCGGTAAACGTGTGACTGATCGTGGGGTGCTGTTGACTCGAATGGATTGCAGTCGCTGGATGGAGATCAACAGTCTGCGTTCCGGGTGTTCAGCGGGCAGAACATTAGGGCACTGTGCAGATTTTTGGACAAGGAGAAGCTACGTCGGGAGCAGGCTGAGGCACAGAACATACTGTTTGTGCCGCGATCTGATGATAAGATGGATTTATACTAGTACCAAAAATAAATGAATTTTTATAGGGGGGTGACGTCAACAACGAATTCAAATCTGGATTTGGTCTGGCATTTCGGGAACGTGTCGTCGTTGTTCGGTTGATCGTATCAAGGCTGGTCCCGGCGTAATAATGTTCACGATCTCTAAAGGATGTCCATAGTGACCCACTCCACCTCCTGTCCTCTCTCTCAACTCACCCGCACTCCCCCTACAAAGAGACGCACCGCCTCCCTACCACACATGTCAAAACCCCTCCCCCCACCCCCGCCAGCACCACCCGCCCCTGTCACACGCAGAACGCCCTCGCCATGCCCACGTCCTGCATTCCACCTCGCTGTAGATACCTCCGACCCCGAGGAAGACACGCGCCCCACAGACTCGAGCGACCCAGACTCTGCACCCGCCCCGTCCGTCTTCGACCACCCCTCCATGACAGAGCGCGAGGCTTCCAGACGTTACCACGCTCTCTCAGAGCTCTTGTCCACAGAGCTCGGCTATCTTCTCGACCTGAGAACCTTCGTATCGGTACGCTCTTCACCCGCTGTCATCGTTACCAAATCAACCCACCCCTCCCAGGTGTATCTCCGGCTGCTTCCTGTTTTGAAAAACCGTTCGTCTCTACCCCCGGCCACACACCCCTCTTTGTCGAATTCATCCATCACGCACTTCTCACGTCCTCCATCGGCACATGCGTCTCTCCGCACGCAGTCCCACCCCCACCTCAGCGGTGGCACGTATGTGCTGACATTGCCTCCGCCGGCCGAGGACCATCTTTCTGTCACAGCCCTGCCGCCCTCTGTTCTCGCGAGAGTGGAAAACTACACGACGCGTCATCTCTTCTCCGCTTCGGACTTGGACACCATCACCAGAAATGCCGAGGATATCCTCGAATTCCACGAGAGGCTCGTTCTCCAGCTCGGTCGGGTGGTCTCACCCTTTGGCATATCGATGAACCCGAACGAAGTGCTCACCCACAACAGCACTCCATCCCATCCCAACTCGCCCATCGACGTCCATCTTGCCATAGACGCGGTCTCGACGGTGTTCGTCGATCATGTAACGTCATTTGCTTTCGTACACCCTTCCTTTACTGAACGCATACGTACAGGCGTCCAACTTTGACCGGTACCAGTCTTTCTGTTCTGGCCACTCGGAAGCGTTCGATCTAGTCCGCAAAGTTCAATACAGGTACCCCACCGAATGGGATGCTTTCGAGCTTCGCTGTGCTGCAGTAGCTGCAGAGATGCACTCACAGGACCTCGTCCCACAAGAACTGGCCCTCTCAGAGTCTGGAAAACACTTTTGGCATTTGAGGAGACATTCGTTTTCATCCGTGGATGCGCCATTCAACGAATATCTCAAGGCTCCTATCCTCAGCGCCTCTGAGAGTGGCCATACCGATAGGGACGCAAGCGTTCGAAGACCGCGGCTCATGTTCATGGATTACATGATCAAGCCAGTTCAGAGAATCTGCAGGTATCCTCTTCTTTTTGATCAGCTCCAAGAGAGAAGTGTGTCACGGGTGTTCAACGATGACCCTGGCGACCCCGTCTCTGTAACCAAGGATACCGAACAGGCGGTGAAAACGGCACTGTGGAGCATGCGAACGGTGGCGCGTTTGGTGGATGAAGCACGCCGGCAACAAGACCTCCTTGCCAAATCCGCTCAAATTGTGTCTCGGATCACTCAGGGACTTCTGACCTCGGTTGCGAGCAATAACAAATCTTCGCAATCTGCTTCCCTGTCAACCTTCTTGCCATCCTTGGGTCCCTGTTATCTGTCCGGTTCATTGGACGTTATCCATTATCGTGGTATGGGCATGGCAAGGCTAGGCACCGTGAGAGCAAAGTACCTGGGCGCGTTCCTGTTCCCTGGTGGATTCCTCGTCCTGGTGAAAGTCGCCAAATCAAAGGCGTATGAGCCAAAGTATTGGTTTAATGTGAGAGCATTCGAGTTGGTGGACTCGAGTCTCGACGATGGTTCGTGAGTACTCCGTTAGTGTGAACTTTCGCTGATGCTGGTCATGTAGTCTTGTTGCCAAGTTGGTTTCGTTTGTCATCGAAAGCGCACATGTTTGAATTCGCGGCGTCGTGTCGTCGTGAAAAGGACATATGGATGGACGCTATCAGACGCGCTATCACGGAAGAAGTGCCTTGGAACGATGAACCTCCCTCGAGCCTTCAAGCCGACGTCGCCGCACTTTCTCTGGGGGATGCTCAACCCGAAACGATCAGTCCACTACCGACGATACAGTCTATTCCAGAGCTGGGCGATGTCGAACCCGTTGTTCCCAACCCTGGCGAGGCTGCAATCCCTCCATCAGAGACACACAGAACTTCCCAAATCAGTCTCCGTGCGGAAATTACCATAAGAAATGACACTGCGGTGGTGGGACCTACTCGTCGATCGTCTGTCTCCGCAGCCCCGACGCCAGAATCGAACACATTCCATCTCGTTCGATCGATAGCCGCTGCAAGAGAACAGGTGGACCGTGGACTTCTCGACGTCTTTTCGGAAATGTGTCTTACTGCGCGCTTTCATGCTCATACTCACGAGGAAGATCTTTTCGAGGCCCAGAAAGTTACCCGTTCCTTCTCGAGGTCCGCCTCAGCGTTGACGATGGCGGGCGCAATGAGCGTCGCTGCAAAGAATAAACTGACAAAACGAGAGAGCGTCTTCGTCCCTCGCAAGAGCAGCTTTATAGAAGGCAATGGGACGCTTGGTGACACGGAAAATTATGCAACATCTGCGCCACCTGTTGTGTGGAAGTCCACGAGGAGGCAACATCCGAGCAAACTCAAGATCATAGCGACGACTAGACCAACATCTCCTGAAGGGGATGAAGATCGTAACGAGCCCCCCCTCGACTCGCCTTCCCCAATGTCCCGTTGTTCATCCGTGTCGTTCATCACTCCAGTGACACCGCTCACGACTCCTGTTCCTTTACCAGCACCTCCAGGAAAAGCCGATGATCTGCAGCCCCACACCGAGTTCTTGAGTGTGCGTCAGAACAACTGCATGCCAAAACGGAGTAAGTCGATGATCGACAACGTCCGTAGCTTCTTCACGCCTAGGTCGACTTCTTCAGTCAATGCCTTGAGCAGGGAGCCATCCACAAGGAGTTCGGTTTCTAGTTCCAGCTTGTTGAAGTGGTGGTCAAGGGAATCAAGGGTTCGGAGTGCACCGGACGTGGTTAGGGAAGAGTTACCTAGCGGTCTTACGACCATGTCGTTGCACGCGGAAACGGTTCCACGGCGGTCGCTCGTGACCGCAGATCCGCCGTACTCGCAGCCAGATCTTCAGTACCTGTACTCGGAGATAGCCAGGGCATCCACAACGGAATTTGGCGTAGACTTGCCGCAGAAGCGGGGCTTGTTCTTTTCGCGCTCACGTGGCCCGCGGCGCCGCTGGACAGCTTCTCCGTTGTCCTCGGAGAGGCAGGAACAAGACTCCACGCTG
The DNA here is from genome assembly GCA_038089755.1 of Leccinellum rugosiceps. Taxonomy (NCBI): domain Eukaryota; kingdom Fungi; phylum Basidiomycota; class Agaricomycetes; order Boletales; family Boletaceae; genus Leccinellum; species Leccinellum rugosiceps. The sequence continues at coordinate 7,352 of JBBPLL010000283.1, read as the reverse complement.
GTTTCTACGCGAATTCGACGGAAGATTTTGCACAGATTCACTCTTAGCACCCGGGACTACGACAATACCCAACCTCATGCACAAGATCGTTTATGATCCCCATTATCATCATCGTCATGTCAATCTGGACAGTAGCATACTCATATCCATTAGCATCCCTTCTTGATCCCTCCATTGGAATAGTTACCCATAGCACGTACATTCACGATTCCCACCTAGTATCATTTCTTGTAGAGTTGTTTTTCCTGTTTTTCCTTGGCGCAAACCATAGCATCAATATCCAGGCACATACACTCGATCACGTGATGGACGCGTGCCAAGACTTTGTCTGGTTGGTTCATCGGTTCATCAGGAACCGAAAGGGGACCCATACTAAACCACAGCTAAGCGTGGATGAAGATCAATGGCACTAAACAACTCTCCTAGAAAAGTGGTGCCCCTTGCTAGTGGCAACGATACGACCCCCCGGAAACGTATGGACACAGCCGTCACGAAGCGCGTCTTTTATTGCGGAGTGGTCGTGGAAGGATGCGAGGGAGGGAAGAGACTTCCAGATGGTGAGTCCCGACGTGTCACATGGCCCAAGTCACCGACAATCTTTTTTAGACATTCAAGATTTGGTGCTGTCGCTCGGAGATCCATGGCTTGGTCAGGACGACAACAACATCCTGCCGTCTGCCACTGACACCATCATCGCGCACCATACGGTGAGCGCTGCCTTTGAATGCGCTCGCTTGATTCTAATGCATCCTCTCCAAGGGCGAGCTGCAGCGTAAACGATCAGTCACGGACGTGTCTGCACTATCGGAGGTCATCAACGAGCTTGTAAACACAGAGCGGTCCTACGTCAAACGTCTTCGAGCGCTCAAGAACGAATATGCAGATCCGTTGCGACAATACTCGAAAAAGAAGACTACGGCGATATTACCCCAATATGAGGCAAATACGCTATTCGGGAACATCGACAACCTCGTACCCGTCAACGAGGCGTTCTTGGCTGACCTAGAAAAGATGGTCGCGCCAGTCGGGCCACTAAACATTGGTGAAGTTGCTCTGCGACACTTCAAAGAACTTAGAGGTTTCGAACACTATAAACAATACTATGTCAAGCGAGAAGAGGCCCAATCTATCTTCGAGCGTGAGATGATGAAGAAGTCTTCTGGATTTGCAGAATATATCGATGTGAATGGTCTTCTATTGTATGATTGGCTCTCGACTGATACATTCTCTCTTTTTTGGGTTGGCATAGAGGATCAAATACTCGCACGCAGAGACGAGGAGTCGAGTTGGGCTGCGTGAACTGCTCATGGACCCGGTGCAGCGGATACCAAGATATACTTTACTCTTTCGCACGATGGTCAAACTCATGGGGCCCGATGATCCTCAGCGCGCAAAGTTGATCGAAGCGGATGAAATAGCAAGCAAGATTGCGCAAGCCGAGACGGACGATCACACGAGACGAGCAGCGGTCATGTACTGCCTGAGCGCAACCATTGACGGGTTTCCTGCTGGGCTGATATCGAACTCGCGACGCTTCATCGACTGTATAGACGTGGAGGACGTCATCATGGATGGACCGCCTGGTGCATCCTCGTCTACAACGAGCATCTCTGCTACCTCATTGCATAGCACGTTGTTCCTGTTTGACGACAAACTCATGATCGTGAAACGACCTGGAAACGGGGAGAAGGGTGGTCGTTTACTAACCGGCTTGGACGAAGTGGAGAAGCTGGCTAAAGCGGGTGGACTGCCTCTTGGGATGAAGAAGAGTGGTATGAGCTACAAAGGGGTGTTTGATCTCTGTGACGTTGTCGTCGCTGATGTTGGGGATGCCGGTAACACGCTTGTGGTTTCGCTCTGCTCGTGCAATCAGCTAAGCGTTTACTTGTCAGATTTCCATATATACATTGAAAGTCCTCCACAAGATCTGGGTGATAGGTGGTCGGGTCGCCCATTCCGTTCACTTTCGGTCGTCTTTCCGCCTGCTCCTGTTCACCTCGACCCTACACGAACAGTAACCGAGAAAGAACGCTTTCTGGGAAACCTTTGGTCGGCTCAGGCCAAGTACCGAACTAAAGCAGGCCAATCTGTTGTACTGTGTGCGGATGAGAGAGAAGTAGAAGTGAGAGGTGGACGGACCACCGTTGCCCGCACCTATTTCAATGTCTACCAGCGCACAGCATTTTTACAAGAGAGTAAAAAGGTGATCCTCGTCTTTCCTTGTCCTGGATATATCCCTCATGGATTCCTTTAGACAAAGATCGTCATGCACATTGATCCGCAGGGCACTGCGGACCCATTACCCTTTGGTATGGGGGGACCCCCATACGTGGTCGTGAGGGTTCACCCGATGGCTGGGGAGATATCTCGGTATTCTGTCTCCTCGAGTGACCCGAATGACGAACCTGAAGAAGAGATAGTGCAAACTGCCAGAATACCGGGTCGTATTGTGCAGACGAGTGAGACACCTTTGACCTTCCCAACCATTTGCTGACGTTTTGCGATTAGTACAACAGTACGGCCTCTTTAAATTCCGCACTGGAAACGATTCTCGTCCTGCAACGCCAACGGCAAGTGCAAAATCACGGGCACATATCTTCAGCTTGGATGCGATATCCAGGAATATCTTCAACGCTCTCCCAGGGTCGTCAAAGGGCGACCTATTTGGCACGTCCATTGGTAGCCACCGGCGCACAAAGTCGACTACTAGTCGGTCGTCGACATACACGCAAACTACCACCACGGCGGATGGTAGCCTTGCCAAATTCTCGTATCGCTCGGGGTCAACCAACACTGCTGCCACTTCGTTGATTTCGGGGGATGACGATTCCTTTTCGGCTAACAAGTCTTCCAGAAAATTGGTTAAACGAGGTCGTTCTCCTGGCAGTGGTCGATCCTCGCCTGGATTACCCATTTCCCGGTCTTCTTCGCATGAGCAATGCAACGATGAATATAACGAAGACGGGATCGATTCAGAAGTGCTACTTGACCGATCGGATCCCGACTTGACGATGCGCTTGGAGCTTGCAAGACGAAACAGCCAAAGTCAGCACGGTAAAATTTTACCCCCACCCCCAATGGAGAGAACCGTAGAGGAGACTATATACGAAGGTAAGCTTTCAAAGTTTGTTTTGACGTCTGACAAGTACAATCGCACCTACAGAGGGGCCTCCGCTTTCATTACGCCCAGGGTCCCGGGCGTCGACAGCCAGGGCGAATTCACTAACAGGATCTCGGCAAGCGTCGAGTTCCCCTGTGAGGGGTCTGCCTATGTCATCCCAGCTTGACATACAACATCCTGTGGAGCCTCGTCGGTTTGGGCCGCGTAGCCCTTCCCCCCTCCCTTCAACTAGTCCACGGATTCCTGTGCGACAAGAGCTACCTCCTGCAGACTCAGGAGTGGAAGACACATCGATGCCTTTTCAAGACTTTGAACAACCCACGCTTGATGAATGCTCCGCATCACCGCTTCCCCGCAGCAAACGTCAAACTTTTGGGCCATTCACTTTGGAGAGCACCCCCAAAGTAACGAATGGTACCACAGCACCATTCAGTAACATCGAGCCCCTTTCGATCAAGAAGAAATCATCCACTCGCTCTACGCAGCGTTCACATACACCACCTCGCAAGTATAGAACGTCGCCGCTCTCGAAGATGACTGGAAGGGTCATCTCACCCCGGAAAGTGTCACCTCAAACGTCCAAACCTCGACCTTCGATTTCGCCTCTTAATACGGAGTGTCTGGGAAATGTACTACAAATGGTGGTTTCAGCTAGAGACGAGGTTCAGTCAGTTCTCGTGTTTACTGTTGCTAAATTGCTCACGGCTGAACTAGGTCGAGTCATCACACCGTGCAGTGAAAAAGATGAAGCTTGATATCACAGAACTACGCTCGAATTCAAGCAGTAGTCCAGCGGATCCATGGAGATCTTCATCTCCAGACAAAGTGTTTGCGCGTACGCCCCAAAGAAACGTTCCACCACCGCCTGTAGGTATTACGTGTCGGCTTGACTATGCTATGAGTATTCACTGGGAAAAGACCAAGGAGGCACAGCAGCGAATGGAAGAGATGCGTCAACTCATTGGCAGGCGGCAAGCTGAAGCTCCAACGACCCCACTCAATCGAGCGCGCAGCTTTGTAGGGGAGGGCACCCTATCAAATGCCGTCGAGGCAGTCAATCTGACTGTTTTGACTCGTCTCGAGGAATCGCTGACAGATGCAGACCAATGTATGGTTCGCGCGACGTCACGCCATGAGACTCTTCGAAGTGACCTCGAGCGTTTCATGCTGGAGATCAAGGAGGTGAGTCGCTACAGTTTATCTGAATACCGCAGACTAACATGACTTGCAGAAAGCTGCGGATCTTGATCGAACGCGAGTAGAACTGCAGAACGCCAAGCGCCAATGTGAGCTTGTCAAGAGTCTACTGGCGGATGCAACGGCCGAAAAGGAAATTATGTACGAGGTCAGTGTTCGGTGATCACGACGATATGCGCATAGGTCCATCATTCATCATTCTCATTCAGGCATTTAATGAAGAGCTGGATGCGATGTATAATGATGCCAACCTCCCACACGACGAAGCCTGGGAATCCATGACTAGGGACTTAAGTCAAACGAAAGAGTCACGGAATGCTTTAAGCAGAGAGAATTCGTAAGCTTCTGCTATTTCTGTTACTTGAATGTTTTCCAACAAATTCAACAGGGAGCTGAAACGGAAAATTTCCGAGCTAGAATCAGAGAAAGAGGGGTAAGTCCCATTGATCCTCTGTTGGGCCTTGCCTAACCCTGTACTAGATGGGCTGTCTTGCTACGCACTCATGGACTGATATCATGACATGTATTCTGATTTCTTATGTCATTTCTTGCATTCATACTTGCTTCGCATTCTTGTCTTTATGTTCACAATACCATTTCTGCAGCCGGACTGCATCAGCAATTGACAGATGACGATATCTGTTTCACCGCCCGTCGTGCGGCTAACTTGGCTCATCAAGGGGGAAGATGAATCCCTGTAAGCAATTGATCTAATATCTTTTTCCCCTCGGAACAAGCTACTACTCGTGCTCTGTAGATGCCATGTCGAACCTGTTTCGAAAATCAGATCTAGGTGTACAGCCTCCCCCAATCCTACCTTTTCCAAGCTGCCGATTGATTGTGATGTATTGACTAATTTAGAGCACTTCGCTTGGAGGCCAACCTAATAGAAAGATGCTTCCGTGTTTCTGGCCGAATTAATGACGATATGGGCAAAAGGCCCATTACATACTCGATGAAGACGGAAGACACAATTAGCTCAACGATGTGGCTAAAATTCATTGGTTTCGGTCACAAGATACATTGACGACCCGACTCATTCAATTGACTGCGGGTTGGCTGGTCGGCTAATATCGCACCGTAAATGCAAAAGGTTTATCTTCTAAACGCCGTCAGCAAAGAAAAACCTCGCACTTCCCATATGCTCCATCACCTGATCCTGTGTTGGGCCAATGACAGAGCGACTGTTCCAACGCCCAAGGACTGATTGTGATTCCTGATTTCTACCCTTTTTGGTGTTCATTTTTGCTCTGCATCACTAGTACGGTGACTATGGTCTCTGGCTGACTGGTGCCATCTTTCGGGCAACCGAACTACCCCGGGATCTGGATATGGCCCGTGATCTCTGCTTCTTGTAGGTTCCCCAGACCCATCTACCGATCTCGCTGAGCTACTCCCTGACGCGCTCGAGGATGATCCCGACGCCAGTGATCCAGAATCCGACGACGAGCGTGCTTCCACGCCCTGCTCAGACGACCACAGGCCAGTGTCGTGAACTATACCTGAGCGAAAGAATGTGGGAACATGCCAGCGGCTGCTTGCTCAGCATCAATACCGCGCAGGGGCTGCCAGTGGCGGGACCACTGCCTCCCGAACTCGCCCGGCGACGTTGCGCGCTACAGTTACCGGATGGACGGGGGCATGCAAGGTCGCAGCAGAGACCGACAACAGGACGGAGACGAAGACGCCGACGTGTACAGGCACCGGTGCCGGGTTTGGTGAGTGTCTGCTGCAAGTTTTATCCGATGCCATGCGTGTTCCATGCTAGCACACGACGTGAACCCTTTCGTCGGGTATAACTCAGACGTCTGCTTTTTGATTAATGGATACGAGGCCGTCAGGACGCCACCAACAGCAAACGCGTGTCAAACACCAGACACATTAGCGATGGGATCAGGGAGGGGCAAATTGACATGTCACTGGCTATTGTTGTGCCGCAACTTGTGCGACAACTAGGAACCAATGACACGGACAATAAGTATGTTGTTTGCCCTGACTTTGGTTCCATTACTTCCTGCCATGGCTGTGGTTAGGAATGGGATCATTATAGGTGAGTCCCAAGGGCCGAGTCTGATAAATTTGTTCATCAAGAGTTTATTTAGTCTACATTCAAGGCATAGGCAATGGTCACTGGTAGAACTGTGTTTGAATGGCACATTTTGAAAGTGCTGAGTCTCTTCTATAGATGGATAGGTGTATATTTGAACAAGTGGTCATAACATGTATTCTTTTATGTGAAGATATATTTTGAACACTTGTGTCCTCCATTCTTCTCTTAACATTGGCAGGCAAAGTGTAGGATCTTGTCCCTAATGCAACATTGATGTTGTCATAGATGTTGTCACAGATCACAATGTTAGCACCAAGTTGCATAGCATTGCCAGGAATAGCCATCAGCTGCCTTCCATGACTCTCTGCATCTTTGGACCAGCCCATAGGAGCATCAATGTCAGATGAGCCTGTATGGTATATGTCCTGTGGTGTTGACAATATAACAATGGGTAGAATTGGATGATGATATGACTGCTTTGCCCATGTTACTAGGTCCAACAGAACATGGTCCCATAGGAAGAGTGCCTTCACATTGGGCTTGGTGACCAGGTTTTGATTAAGGTCATATATTTCACCAGTATCAAGATTGACACCTATAACCTATACCTGACATGATGAAACCAAGTCCAAAAATCTTCAGCTTTGCATTGACCATAGATTCAATCCAAGCTTTTCCTAAACCATGTATTGACACAACAAAGAACAGAATGGTTCATTGAAACTATTCAACTTACTGTTGCAAACCTCATTTTCACTCGTTAACTTTTCCATTTTCGAGTCACGTGACCTGATTAGTCACTTCCCTCTTCCTTTATCTATCAACTTCGTTTTTCTTGAGTCACGTGATCTATATGCGCTTTACTTTCATCACATGACTCATCACGTGATCACTCACGTCACGTGCCGTTGCTATCTCTTATCTATGCATCATAGTCTAGACTCACACGTTGATGCCTCCTGGACCATAGCCTTATGCATGTAC